>JAEUWL010000269.1:0-107099 GCA_018524415.1 Podaxis rugospora
AGGAGAACCCTGACCCTTCAGATGTCTGTCATGTTTATTTGGAACGGGCGTGTAGCCTTGCCTTTGATCGCACGTGATAAACTGACTTTTGGCACCTGCAGAATGAAGGTTTTAGAAAACAGAGGAAATTAAATGGCGGAAGAAGGGACCAATTACACACACCCAAAGCGCCTTGTTTTACGCCGTGTGGTAATGAAAACAGGTAAGGATTTCGTTGCATTGAAGGACACCAGAGACGAATCGAACAAATGAGTCTCGCCAAGTGAATTCTGAATGCCCCAGAGTTGTGTTGAATCTACAATACAAATATTATGTATCCTCCAGAATCCGAATCCGTCCGTGAAAGCATCCCTGGCAAGACCTTTGAGCTTGTTTGGGGGGTTCGAAATCAGAACAGCTCCACCAAAAGAACCCATGTACTTAGGGGAGCTCAAAGGGACGAAGCAATACCAAAATATTGATATTGATGGAGTCGACATTTCTCCCACCAATGCGGCCCAAACAGCTTTGCGCTCATAATGTGACCGCGTCATATCGGCGCCCGATACTCGAATGAACCAGAGATGGGCATTTGAACAACCGCTAGCCTGACTTTGAATTCCGAATCACACAACCTTCTACAGTTGAGGTTAGTCTGGATGCAGAGATATGCAGGGCCGCCGCATGGAGCAGGACCACCGATGGGGCTGAGCGGAATCCCGAGTTTCTCCACAACCACCACAAGCGTCTCCTGGCTGTGGAGGGAGCTGGAGATACAAACGAAATCAACGGGAAACACCCGTTCTTCGATTCGGTGATGTCAAAGTACAAGCTGTTGGGCCAGATAAAAACGTCAACCACACAAGACTCCGCCCTGGTCATGAATCGACAGCCATGCTGCTATTATTATCATCCCAATCCTCGTCCACAGTGTCTGCTTCTTTATCTCGTCCTCCACGTTCCATCAGCCCTGCAAGCTGATACGTCTTCGACAATGGCGAGAACGCATCTCTCATCGTCAATCCACCGTTCATATTATCCCACTTCTCGGGATAATTAAAGAACCTCCTTTTCACATTTTTACCCAGGGGTGCCCCACATTCGAAATGTCCAAACCCGTTCTCTTGCACTGGAACGTCGAAATACCGATTTGTCAATAGGCTCATCCGTTTGCGCGATCCGTTGTTGCCCGACCCATTAGCGGTGTTACCGTTCCTGATGGATTTACCAGCTACCGAAGAACGACTGCGTCCATTGCTCTGGCGTCGCCAGCTGCTGGATGAGTCATCCGAGTCCCAGGATTCCTCACCGTCAGAATCAGAGGAGGCAGAGGAAGATTCCTGAAGGTTGTAAACGTATCGTGCATGTTCTGATTTGCTGTACATGAGAATTTGAGTTGGTAAGTATATGGGGAACCTTACGGGCCAGGCGTTCATCAAGCTCATCCCATCCTTGCTCATCCCTCACAAACCCAAGGTGATGACCGAGGCTCTCCCTCGGGACATCATGCATCTGTACTGAAGGCGCGTGAATTAAGTCTTGTAGATGTTCAAGAGCGGTGACCCTATCATTCATCCGGGATTGATATCGCTTTAATGGCTCACGATAAGGGTAAAACTCACCGAACTCGATCAAGGGAACCATCTTTTATGTTTAAATCATCCATATTATTTCCTACGACTTCTAATCGGTATCTTGGAGCGAACCATTCGAAGTACTCGTTCCATGGTATATGGGGGTCAATGTCGTTTTCGATCCCGAGAGCGCATGCAGTTTCATACGTCCATGTCCTTGCGACATTCTTCACCGTGTATCCTCCACCACCTAATAGAATGAGCGGTATATTCTGTTTCCGGAGGAACTGTACGCAGTGTGCGTGCCCGTTCATCGTTATATTGAAACACCCCAGTTTATCTCCCGCTAACGAGTCAGCGCCACATTGGAGTACAACCGCCGAGGGTTGGAATACGTCGAGAATCTTCGCAATCACCTAGAATTCCTCATAATCATACATCTCCAACATTCAACGGGGCCGGCGCGGTACTAAACGGACTTACAGGTTCAAATACACTCTTGAAGGACTCGTCCGTGATTCCATCCTTCAGCGGTACGTTGATTGCATACCCCTTTCCTTTCCCTCTGCCTTTGTCTTCCTGAGTCCCAGTACCAGGGAAGTACTCGCCAAACTTGTGAAAACTGCAGGTCATGACTCTGTCAGTAGTGTAGAAGGCTTCCTCGACGCCATCGCCGTGGTGGCAGTCGATGTCGATATAGAGGACGCGAGGGTATGAGCGGAGGAGTTCAAGGATACCGAGGACGATGTCATTGATATAGCAGAAGCCGGATGCTTCGCGCTTTTTGGCATGGTGTAGGCCGCCGGCCCAGTTGATGGCAATGTCGGCAGCGCCAGAAGCTATTCGTTGAGCGGCACCTACGTTTTCAGTTTGCAGTTAGTTGAGTGGTGTTGTTAGAGTAAGATTGGCACGCACAGATTGAGCCTCCTGCCGATATTGAACAGAACTCGAATAATCCTTCGAAAGCTGGGTTATCGTCTCCTACCAGAACTGGAAGACAGCGGGAAATATGAGTTTCGCAGAGAAAGAGGATGGAGTATGCGGCTAACATCTTGTTCCGTGGTATGTGAGCTCTTCGGCTGTCTCTGGCGTGACACGGGTGAGGAAGTGAACGTATTCGTCGGTATGGAAGGCGGTCATCATTTCAGGAGACGCTCGTTTGGGTCGCTGCGAAAGATAGTTGAGTGCACTATAGGGTAGTTTCTGAGCGCCGAAACGAAGGTATTACTACTCACCAGAACGTGCATCTTTGGTAGCATGTCGTAGGCAGCAACCAGGTCATGAGTGACCCGTATTCGGTGAGGTTTCATGGGGTGACCAAGGCCATATGTGTACGAACCGACATCAACTGTAGGGACGCGAGTAATCAATGCTACGAGTGAAATGTGATAGATATGGACCCATACCATCATAGTAGTATGCGACTTTGCGCTTGGACATTGGGTGCAGCGGGGAGAGTGGGACCCAATTCAAATGATCGACACCTCCTAATCTCATCCACGTGACTCTTAACTCCTTAACGTTCTCCATTCGGTCATTACCACACGAATGTTCGCCTAGAGCCAGGTATGCACCTTCGCAGGTTGTCAATAACGTATACTTAAAGTCCTCACAGGAATACGTGGACTAACCCATGTCACCAGCTGCGCACAATGGCGCGGCCAGAACAAACTACAGTGTTGGAAGGCTGCTGTTTGTTGGCTTCCTCTTCCACCTCGTCTTCATCGGCTCAGTTTTCGACTGCTATTTCACGAGCCCCGTCGTCCATGGAATGAAACAACTTCAGATGAAGCAAGCCGAGGCGAAAAGGCTGGTCCTGATCGTTGGTACGTCACAATTACTCGAATTCACACCGAATTCTGACCATGAAATGGGTGTGGCCAGGTGACGGCTTACGAGCTGACCTGTTGTTCAATGAAAATCCGTTCCCGAACATCAAAGGCTCGCCCAGGGATGTTGCGCCATATCTGAGATCCATTGTGGAAACACGTGGGGCGTTTGGGATCTCCCATACCAGGGTACCTACAGAGAGTCGACCAGGTCATGTCGCTATTATTGGGGGGATGTATGAAGACGTATCCGCTGTGACAAAGGTATGTTCGTCTTTGCAGCACGATAACAACAAGAGAAAAGGCTGAGGGATGTATAGGGATGGAAGACTAACCCAGTGGATTTCGACTCCGTATTCAATCAATCTAGCACGACGTTTTCTTTCGGTTCACCTGATATATTACCTATGTTCGCGCGTGGTGCTGTTCCTGGTAGGGTACTTGAATGGTCATATGATGCAGAGGAGGAGGATTTCACGAAGGGTATGTATTTCTTCCTTGTTACCAAGTCATAACTGACCTGTTCACTAGATGCTGTCGACCTTGACCGATGGGTGCTCGACCAAGTAGAAGCATTATTCCGCAACGCAACTACAGATGCTATCCTTGATGCCAAACTTCGGTCAGACAAAGTCGTCTTCTTCCTGCATCTTCTGGGTTTGGATACGACGGGCCATTCGTATCGACCTCATTCGCTTGAGTACATGAAAAATATCCAAGCCGTCGATGAAATCGTCAAGCGTACGGAGGAGCTCATGCGAGAATTCTACAGAGATGATGAGACAAGTTACATATTTACGGCTGATCATGGCATGTCGGTCATAGGAAACCACGGCGATGGACGTGAGTTTTCTGCCCGCCTCCCCTAGCCTCCCCTCACCGCCTTTTCCGACAGACCCTGACTGTACGCGCACGCCTCTCATCGCCTGGGGTAAAGGGATCCGCAAACCTCTTCCGGACACAACGCCGTCCTCCCACGATGCTTACTCCATGCCATGGGGCCTCGATCACCTTTACAGACGGGACGTTGAGCAGGCGGACATTGCAGCACTCATGTCAGCGCTCATTGGTATTTCTTGGCCCGTGAACTCTGTTGGCGTGTTGCCGGATGTTGATCCTGATCGGCCTGGGTACTTGGAGCCTAAGCTGGGAAAGAGGACATTGGCGGAGGCAGCGGAGGTCAATGCGAGAGTGATCTTGGAGCAGTATCTAGTTAAACATGGTAAGTTGTGGTTCTCGTTCGACCGCCCATCTTAACGCGTATTCGATAGAACTCAAGAAAGCCCACACGCTCTTTTACAAGCCTTACCCACCCCTCGAATCTGGTTCGATTCCTAAGCGTGTCCAAGAACTCGAACGCATACAAACTCTCATCAATGCCTCGCAATGGCACGACGCCCAGCACACCTCATACACCCTCATCCAGGAGGCGCTTAGGGGCCTACACTACCTCCAAACGTATGACAGGACCCTCCTCCGTACTGTAGTAACATTCGCCTATCTAGGGTGGATGCTCTACGCATCACTGTATATTATCCGTCCTCTCGACAACCCCGCATCCTCACAAAACAGCCTTGTCACATGTCTTCTAACACCCATTCCTATTCTTATTGCGCTCACAATGTGGGTGGTATTCTACGTGCAAAGGTCACCATGGAGTTACTACATCTATGTCTCGTTCCCAGCGTATTTTTGGTCCCAGTTCCTACGACAGGGCTTCCTATACTTTAAGGCCCCTCTCCTTAACGTGCGTGTATTGAACAGCATGAAGGATCATGTACCGCACCTTGTGCTGGTTTTGGGCGCACTCCTCGGACTAGCAGTACGTTGTTCCTGTTTCCTATCCCCTTTGATTCGAAATCCTGAACGTAATAGATGGGATACACGCACAGGATCGTCTGGTCTCTTGGCACTTTGGCTGTTTCGAACGGCTGGCTCCTTGAAGAAAATGGGAGATCTCACCTCCGTCGCTTAGCTCCGCATTCGTTGTCGTTGTGGTATATTATGTGTGGTTTATGCGCGTTGTTCCCGTGGGTGCCTGTGGATCGAAGGGAGAATGTCTTCTTTATGTGAGTCATGCTTAAAATTTAGTTGCTTGCTGACGACTTATCCGTCCGTAGTGCAATGGGTGGGATCGCCTTCCTGGCTGTCGGCCAGTATGCACTGCCACTCGTATTGACAGAAACTGAAAAAGAGTTCGGGAGGGAGGTAAGGAAGAGGATGGAAAAGAAGTTTACGTTCCAGGTACGTTCCTCGCCTTGTGCAGCGCTCAACTACTAATACCTGCAACGCCCAGAGACTTTCCGTCCTCGCAATCACGATTGCCACGACATACTCGTCGCTCAGTCTTCAGTGGAAGCTTGGGCTTCCGCTCATAGTGAGGGTCCTCAATTGGATCTTGTTTGGTGAGTCGTTCGTTTGTAGTCGCGATTCTGTTTCACCTAACACCCCGTCCACTAGTCATTCCATCCTTATTTCCCTACATTGATAACGTTCCACACCACACCACCTCATCCAAACTCCTCATGTACTTCCTTGGCTTTGGACCATGCTTCATCATCCTCTCAATAAGTGTCGAGGGTCTATTCTTCGTCACATATTCGGCGGTGTTGCTTGGCTGGGTAATCTCGGAGAAAATCATCAAGCACCCAGAATACATGGACCTGACTCTAAGAGAGAAAATGGCAACGGTTAAGGGAAAAGAGAGGTTCACAAACGGAGGGAGGGATGCTGGATACATATTCGATATGGCGCATGTAAGGCTTGCTCTTACATTTTTGTTTTTCGTGCATCTTGGTTTTTTCGGAATTGGGAAGTGAGTGGCTTCCGTGTTTTATTGAGGATTTTGATTGATTTGACATTACGGGCAGTGTGGCGTCAATATCGTGAGTTCACTGTCCGAATTTGCCCTTAATATTTTGAGGCTGACCAATGAGCACAGTTCGTTTTATCTCGAACCTGTGTACCGTCTTATACCCGTATTCAACCCCTTTTCAATGGCAACTCTGCTCGTACGTTCACCGTCATTGTTAATTAACATGAGAACTGACTCGTCCTATTGAAGTTGTATAAACTGCTCGCACCATACGTTATGCTCTCTATTACCCTTGCGCACCTCAACCACGTCCTTCAACTCCCACCATTCTCACTCCTCCTCGTGTCAATATGCATAAGCAATGGTGCGTTCACATCTCCTACTATGGTCGCGCTCCACATGTGACTCCTCGTCTACGATTTCAGTGATGACATTGATATTCTTTAACCGAGTCCGTGATACTGGGTCTTGGTTACAAATCGGGGAATCAATAACGTTCTTTGTGATGAGTTCGTTGTTATTCCTATTCTCGGCTGGGATGAGTGCTTTGGGAGAGTGGTTGATGAAGAATACAGTTGAGACGCACTTTGAGCAGGCTGTTGTCATTTTGGAAAGTACTTCATGGGAGGTGGAGAAAGGGAAACCTACTATGGTCAACGGTGCTGTAAAAGGCTCGAAAGTAGAGTAAGAGTAGAGTAATGTTAGAAATTACTGTTTATGTGGTGTCTTGTGGCCACATCTGGTCAATGTCAAGGCTCCCGAAAGGGGTTGGACAGGGCACTCTAGACAATGGTCAAGTACTCACTGGGAAGTAGAGTGACTGATGTGACATCTGAATAAGGGGCCATCTGAATAATGGGCATGCCATAGCTATGAGGGCTGGCCCTTACTAAAGGCTGAAGGCTCATGCTATTGGTATCATTCAAATTATTATTGTCATGGGCTTCACTTTGTGCCATTAAACTTTCGGAGCCTTGGTTACAACCCAGATTCTGTGGATCATATTGAGTTTTAACTTTCCTTCCATTTCCATCAGGCATCTCTCTCCATAAATACTTTTCTTCATGCCCTCCCTTCTGTTATATTTCTTATCAGAATTACTTACCAATTATTTCCTGTTCTTCCATTTATCTGTAGTTTTCCCCCCTACCCTTGATGTTTCTCCATTATCAGATGTTTCACCTTTGCCCCTGTGCTTTCAGACATCTGGACACTTTGCAGATGGACTCCTTTGTGCCTAAAGCATAAAGTAAAAATTTCTCATTACTATTCACTCAATGGCCACACCACAGAGTCACCCAGGGAAACACAGACACCATTAGACATGACAATGCATGACACAAATGCACAAGACACACTCATTCCCTCCACACTACTTCTCCCTATTATCCATATGGATATGCTTAATCCAGGAGGATGATTGATTCTCAAGTAGTGTTTTGAGTGCTTTGAATGCTCTTCATGCCTCAGATTTGGATCTGAGAAGCATCACCCAGGCATGGGAGGAATAGTCATCTAAGAACATCATTACATATTGATAGCGATGATAAGATAGAATCAGGAACTCAGAAAGATCTGTGGATCAATTCCAGATGACTTCACATGTGAATATTCCTCGTGGTGCTAATCATTTTTCAGAGTTCTAGTTCGTTTGGCGTGCACGACACGATCCGCGACGAGGTGGATAACCTCATGATTGCTTGGGGATTGCTTGGGTCTAAGTGATCATGGACGGTGTTTGGAAGTGCGCTGGGACACCGCGTTTGCAGGACTCTTATATTTATGTCGTTGAATGTTCTATAACCCCAATCAGGTCACCCGCCAATGCAGTGGTCAATTGGGGATGTTTGGAATACAGAAGGATTTCCTGATTTGAGCAATATTGTATTGACTAAACGCAAATACCTAGTGACAACGGTGTACCACCCTGGTACCTTCAAGTTACGGGGTGGGCCACTCATGCGCGGAGGGACTATAAAACCCTCGTCGCTAGCCACTACCCTCTCGAATCCAAAGGTTACAGTTCCTCTTGGGACTTGTTGTTCGACTCGTTCACTGGCAAGCACAACGCTGGCGATGTGCCCGTAAACTGGTATTCGCACTTCTCGAGCTCTTGCACGGAAGTAATGGCGTTCTCGGTGCCACAGCTCATGACAAGCTAGGAGATTTTGTCAATTACCAGGATCTGAACCAACTCGGGGGGACGAGACTTACAACGACATTACGCTCCGGTCCATTCCAGCACCTCGCACCATGCTTGTATACCTGCTTCGAGTAATACTCGGGTGTTCCAGGTTTTACTTCTGGTGAAGGATTCCATGAATCGAACCGTCTATTCCAGACATTTCAGGAATCAACTCGTTGGAAAGTAGCGATGAACACCCACCCAAGACTGTAGGTCATTCCACCATTTTTGGGCTTTTGCTTCGCCTCGTTGAAAAGACAAGCTTCGTAGATGTACTCTCCGGTGTCGTACTCAAGACAGGTACCATCGAGTTTCTTCCATTCGCCATCGGCGCCGAAACCTTCGACATCGAAGATGTCCGAAATGTCTTCTTCGGTATTCTTCTTCTCATCTCGGAGCTTTCTGAGTTGGCTCTCAGCGTCCGTGAAGGCTTGGCGGGCTCGGGAGGCGTCAGCTGTGACGACGAGTATAAGCATGAGGACAGAAATCGAGGGGAGGAAGGTACCTGATGTCTTGTCACTCGCCGGGATGATGTGGAGTGTTTCTAGGATCGAGACAATGCTATCCTTGAATTGATCATAATATTCGAGAACAGAGTCGGGCAAGTATTGCGTAATATCGTAAACTAGCAGTAACATATCAGTACCCTGCGTGTTACTGGAACTCAAACACATAAACTTACTAGCACTTTCTTCATCCTCTCCACCAGACCGAGTAAATTCATCGTGTTCCAGCAGCAATGACGTGTAATCCGTGCGTAACAATCCGTCCAACTGAGACTTCAACTTATCAGCGTCCCACATGCCTTCCTCCAAAGCCTCTTCTTCCTTCTCCTTGACATCCTCCTTTGTCTCTTCGGTCGTACCATCCTCTTTGCGAACTTCATTGATATGGGGAAGGCCTGCGTGCTCTTCCCATCCACGAACGGCTTCCAGAACAGCCATGTCTTGGTAGTTCGGGTTGTACCCGCGGCGAAGGGTATCCAGGATCTCACCGAGTTTCTTCTCGTTTTCGAGGTGCTTTTTGTGCTCGCGTTGGAGAGACTTGAGGGCGTTATGGTGTTCAATGAGAGTTTGGTAGAGGGCTACAGAAACATTACGTTCAGTTGCAATCTAGAAAAACGGGCAGTCCGGAGTCGCTCACGAGATTGTTTCTTGCGTTCCAGGGCGGCTGCGGAAAGGGATTCCGTGCGCTCAGCAATATCTGCCAAGGGAATCAGAATCAAATGAACTCAAGCGGGTATGTGACATACCCTTCAACCGCTCTACTTCCTTCTCCTTGGAAGTAATCTCTTTCTCTAAAGTTTCAACTCGCTCTTGCAAACGTTTCTTTTCTTTGTGGGCAAAAGCAATGTACGTTGAACGAATCTTAGACCCCTAATAGTGACGTGTTAATCAGTGGAATATTGGGGCAAGGAGGTTGCTTACCGTCTTGCGAATTTTCATCTCTGCTTCATACTTCCTCCTGTATTCCTCTCCGACCTCCTTGCAAACGTTCTTACAAACACCAGGCAACTCGTCCGAACCATCGCAGCATTGAGGTTCTAGTGAATTGTGAGCCGTGGCTAGCCGCTATATGGACCGAGATGGCATACCGCATAGTCCATCTCTTACTCTTGAGCTTGGAATCAAAGCTCCTATATGTCCTTTGTTTTGACAGTAGAAATAGGTATCAGGGCAGGCGCCAGTTCCTGAAGCCAAGTTACGCTCAATTATCCCGATACTGAGCCGACGTTGACGCACCAGGCTCATCGCTTCCATCTGTACAGTCGCAGGAATCATCATTCACAAAGTCCCAAGGGATTTCCTTCGACCCATCTAAACATCTCCACTTCCCATTCGTCGGCACATATTTAGATACTAGGTCCGGCGCGACTCCAAACGTCTTGTCCACAGCACCCGCAACTTGCGACGACAGAGGAAGAAGAAGAAGATATAGAGGCAGCATAGCCCTACCCCAGAGATACCGTGGTCACGAGCCGGAAAGCAGTCTTGGGTTGGCCAGATAATTACAGCGCACGATGTGCTCGATCGACGTGTCCGACTCACGCGCGCCTCCCGATCGCTTATGTAATGACGGCAAACAAGGCACGCGCACAGCGAAATATGGGACTGCCTCGACTAGGACTCCTCAACATCGACGGTCAGTTCAAGAATGGTGAGTGTCCCTATGCCAGTTTGCCGTGACCAGGCATACTCGAGATATCGTGTCGACGCCGTACGCACTGGGTGGAATGGATGGATCGTTGAAATTAGGCTGGATGCGACATTCTGGGTGTGGATGGACCTACGCTGAGCTACAATACTGATCGGTCTTCTCTCGTCAGGCCAAAGCAAAAGCAGCAGCGCCGTCAGGCGGAAAGGCAGCCAAGAAGAAGAAGTGGTCGAAGGGAAAGGTCAAGGACAAGGCCCAACATTCCGTCAGCCTCGACAAGGCCACCTATGACCGTATCATGAAGGAAGTCCCGACCTTCAAGTTCATCAGCCAGAGTATCCTCATCGAACGTCTAAAAATCAACGGCTCGCTGGCTCGCATTGCTATCAGGCATCTGAAGAAGGATGGTCTGATTAAGCCCATTGTGCACCACTCGTCGCAGTTGATCTACAGTGCGTATCTCAGCCTCTAGGCTCATCTACTCCATCTGACGATTTTGCGCCTTCTCTATAGCACGAGTAACCTCCGCATCTGACTAAACGCCATCCTCCTTCCCCGTTTATTGTCATTATGCTCGTCTAAGCACATGTATTTCACTGCACAAAAATCTATGCTTTCCTCTGAAAACTCTAAAGCACTACATCGGTTGTGACTTGTAATGAGGTGTATTTCCGGAAGTGTATGGCACTGAGTTGTAGTGGGTTGCACGATGCTGGAGGAAATTGATCATCCTATAAACTATTCCGCTGGAATTCTCATGTGGTGCTGATCTGGTGACCTCTGCTATCTCCAAGCTGATCTCGTATAATCAAACCCTGCAAGCACTTCACTAGATACCATGTCCACTGAAGAATACTACGTCGGGGTTGACGTAGGAACGGGCTCCGTGCGAGCATCGTTGTTGTGCAAGGACGGAACGGTTGTGGCGTCTTCGACACAAGACACTCAGACATGGAGGGACGATCACGATCATCGCATCTTCGAGCAATCAACTACGGATATCTGGTCTGCTATATCAAAGACTGTTAAAGCATGTCTCGTGGATGCAAAAATACCCGCAAAATCAGTTAAAGGACTCGGATTTGATGCGACGTGTTCTTTGGCGGTCACCGACTTTGAGGGCGAACCGGTTGTCGTGACCAAGGGGAACAACATAGGCTTACACGGTGAAAGGAACATCATCCTATGGGCAGACCATCGGGCGGAGAAAGAAGCCGACTTGATCAACAGCACTGGGTCCGTCGTGTTGGACTACGTCGGTGGCAGGATGAGCGTACGTTCCTACCACCCCCAACCACTTCCCCAACCACTCACAGTGTGTAATGGACCGCAGTTAGAAATGGAGGTCCCCAAAGTCCTTTGGCTCAAGAACAATATGCCCTTGGATCGTTTTTCCAAATGTCAATTCTTCGACCTCCCAGATTTCCTCACATACCGCGCGACAAAGGATAGCACACGTTCTTGCTGCTCTGTCACTTGCAAATGCTCGTTCGTGCCAAAAACGGGGTGGCATAACGATTTCTTTCAGAAAATTGGGTTAGGGCAGCTTGTGGTGAATGAGTATGTGCAGATGGGGGCGGAGGATGGGAAAGTGTTGACTGCGGGTATGCCTGTCGGGACTGGACTCTCGAAGCAGGCAGCAGAGGAGTTGGGATTGGTGGAAGGCACGCCTGTTGGTAGTGCTTTGATTGACGCGTAGGCCCCGGCATACCTGGAAACAGACTCAAAAATCTGAAGGCTTATTAGATACGCTGGCTGGTTAGGCACAGTTGCTGCCAGATACAAGAAGGACGGAGTCCTCCAGGATGAATTTCCCGATCTCCAAGAATCACAACACCGTCTGGCCGTTATTGCTGGCACAAGCACCTGTCACATAGTCCAGGTAAAGGCACTACCTATGAGCAATCTATACTCGAGAGTAAGCGACTGCTGCAGAGCCCGAATGGCATTTTCGTGGACGGTGTTTGGGGACCATACAAAGATCCGGTGTTTAGGGGTTGGTGGATGAATGAAGGAGGACAATCTTCCACCGGCCAGGTAAGTCTCAACTACTGTTACACACACACTCATAACAGCTTTTAGCTCATTGACTTTGTCTTGACAACTCACCCTGCTTATCCAAAACTCGAAGAACTTGCCAAGGCGAAGCAAAAGAACAAACACGAAAGTGAGTCCCGTACCTCAGACCATCGTCCTGCCGGATCCTGATGCTCGCAATCAGTCCTCGAAGATATCCTCGAACAACTCCGAGTGGAGCACGGCGTCAGCAGTCTAACAGAGCTAACGAAAGACCTACACATCTACCCAGACTTCCATGGTCTGTCCTCCCTCTTCTCATCCTAACGAAAATCTATATCTGATTCGGGCACTGCACACACAGGCAACCGCTCACCAATAGCGGACCCACGCATGCGCGGCTCAATCACCGGCCTCGAACTTTCCTCAAGCCTCCCCGACCTCGCAAAGAAATACAACGCAACACTCGAATCCATCGCCCTCCAAACCCGACACATCATCACCGTTCTGAACAGCCGCGGCCACTCCATCTCCTCGATCTACATGAGTGGCGGACAGTCCAAGAACCTTGCTTTGATGCAGCTTTTTGCCGATGTGTGCGACATGCCTGTTGTCCTACCACAAGATCATGCAGCGGCTGTTGTCCGTGGTGCTGCTATCCTTGGACGATTTGCAGCGGAAGGAGGTGGAAAGGGTGGTGAAGTTGACCAGGCTAAGGCGTTGTGGAAAGTTATGGTATAACTAACTATCCAGCTCCTTCGCTTTCGAAGTTTTTGACAACTTCTTTCCAGGTTGAGATGACGCCTCCCGGAACATTGATAGTCCCCAGCGCCTCGGCAAAGGATAAGAAGCTCCTCAACGCCAAATTTAAGATCTTCATGGAGACAATCGACATCCAACGTCGATGGCGAGTGGAGATGGAGGAGGCTATCCATTAGTCGTGCAATGACTATCTTTATGTACTAACTTGTATTCAGTGTCAATATACCAATCTTGTTGTAACTTTGCGGGTCGTTGGCAAGTTCAACTCGTCCAAACATGGACAGGTTAATAACTGAATGCGATAGCGTGTCATAGGTGGGTGGCATGTCTTGTTACAGGACTCAAAAGTAGCATGGATCATGGTGTTGCACTGAGCGTGTGGCTCATTATACATAGAGTATTTTTATCAGGGCACGACAGGTAAAGGAAATCAAGTGCGAAAATAGATCTAGACCTCCTTGACCTTGACGGTACCACGTAGTAGACCAGTCTGTACGAAATGGTTAGTCTCCGACAATTCATCGAACCGGGCGAAAAGCGACGTACGCGGCGAGCAGCAATGAGACCGACTTTCTGGCCAGGAACAGCGGAGCGAGCCACTGTCGAGGCGTGACCGATGTGCTGGTGGTTACCACCACCATGAGGATGGTCAACGGGGTTCATAGCAACACCACGAGTACGAGGCCAGCTAAAGCAATATTAGGCGTTTTGTTGAGGGTTTAGAATATGCAGTGACGTACTTGTAGCGCTTGGCCTTGAATTTGTAGTATGCACGGCCAGCCTTCAGCAAAGGTTTGTCGATCCTTCCGCCACCGGCAACAATACCAACGGTGGCACGTGCAGATCCAGAGATAGTCTTCTTGGCGCCGCTAGGAAGCCTGATTCTTGTCTTGTTGTCGTCGGGGGAGTGGCCAATGATAGTGGCATAGTTGCCAGAAGTGCGAGCGAGGGCACCACGGTCGCCGACCTTCTCCTCAACATTACAAATGATGGTACCTTCAGGGCATTGGGAGACGGGGAGGACGTTGCCGACGGTGAGCGTAGCCTTCTTGCCGCAGTAGACGAAAGCACCAGTGTGAAGACCCTCGGTAGCGATGAAAGTCTCCTTCCGGAGCTTGTAGCGGTAGGGGTCACGGAAAACAACACGGGCTAAGGGAGCACCACTGAGGGGTGGGGAATATCAGGAAATGTGTCGAACGAATCCCCAGCCAACTCACCGGCCAGCATCGTGGATGATCTCCTTCACAATACCCCGAATGTAGCCGTTGCGCTCAGCGAAGTCGAGAGCACGGAATTGGGCCGGTGCCTTGTTGTGATGGGTGTGTGCTTTGAACTGAATGGATGAACGTTGGTCAATTCCTGATCACCACACTTGAAATAAATACTGACAATCGCATGAGAACGTCTCTGTGCCCTAATAACCCGACCCATCGTGAATTCTGCGGAAATGATATCGCATCAGCGTCCTCGTCGACAAAGGTGCGGCGTGGAAGGGGAAAGAAAGGCAAAAATCGGCGGTTGATGACCCAAGTCCCAAATCATCACTGTGCATCCAGCCATACCGAGATCCATCCAGCCCAATCCGCACCAATTTCGACGCCGATTTCGCGTAGAGCGCATCCAGGGCATCCGCATAGTCGTTCTGAGGCCTCTGTGGAATGGTGGACTGGCATACTTACATCCGGAGTGTCTTGAGGAACGGTTGGTGCAGTGTGCAAGGCCATTGCCCTTGCAAGTGGCTAGAGGAGCAAACACAAACAAACAATGCTGATGTAATTAATTGCGGAACACTGTCTGACAAGTGAGCCCTCAAAACATCAGCATTTAACGACATTGATCATCGGCATTTATAATACCTGCTCGTCCCATACATCTACTTCTCATCAGAGTATTCAATCGATACCCTCAGATTTGAACCCACTAATGGGTATTTTAACATGTTGATCCCAAGGTCCTGTAACAGCAACCGCAGCGATACCAATTTGGTGACAAGCGCACAAGTCTTGCCTCGACTGGAACTCACATGTCCATTTGGCGCCAGTGCGGCAGTGACCAATCCATGGGCGTCTAATGCTGCACCTAAAATCTTCGGTTCTGGGTGAGCGTAGAGGTTTAACATCTCCACCAATAAGCCCTCAGCACTCATGGAACTAGACATTTCGTGCTGTCTTTGCTGTGGCCATCGCCAGACACAGACCAAACACGATAACGACACTAAGTTCGGTGTTCTCCTCACCGGATTAAAGCACCTTCTCCAAGAATCCGGTAACAGCATCGGATCCCCAGATAATCACTATGCCCAATCCCCTGACAGCATGACTTCCAACTCTGAGGAGATCAATCGTTTGGACGACCTCATACGCCAGCTTCAAACCCGTCGAGCTATCCTCCTCCGACGTACCAACCACCAACGATCGCCGACCTGCAAACTCCCTACGGAGCTACTCGCAGAAATCTTCCAATATGCAGATGCTATCGACAGGCCAAGTGGCTGTTCTCTCTCCAATCGCAGACACCCACTCACCCCCATCCGCCTCGGGGCCGTCTGCTCGCACTGGCGCCATGTTGCCTGGAGCTCACCACAGCTCTGGACGCAATTGCCTCTCACAGGTTGTTGGGCATGGCAGCAGCACTTCCCTATCGCCACTATCTTCAGAACCTATTTCCGGAACATGAAGGCCAGGCCACTCGAGCTAATCGTCGACTGCTTCCGAGGTGGTCCTCTGGATTCATATGATGAGAGATCCAATGTGATACCTCACGAGGACGCGTTCAAGACCATCTTCGTTGAGAACGGCCATAGGCTGAAGACCCTACGTTTCAAGGCGTGGCCTCACCCTTGGCTGTCGCATATTGCTAAGGTTCAACAGGCCGTGACTTTTTCTAACCTGGAGGAGGTACGCATGAGGTCCTCCTTTGACGCTCTTAACGGCACTTTCTCAATCACCAATGCTCCTCGACTACGTACCGTCGAGCTCACGGAAATATCAGGATCCGCCGTGGTCGACCTTCCATGGAACGCGATCACACACCTCACTTTAACTCATATATCGTCCAATATCTGTCTCAAACTCTTCGTTCAATGTCCGAACTTGGAGTACTTCTCGTGCAAGGATCTTCACACCTCTCCAACCTCGGATTCTTTCTCGATAAAGGACTCCATCGCCCTTGAACATCTCAAAGACATCCACTACCTCGATCATGACCTTACACGCCCATGGAAAGACGCCATGGGTCGGTACCTTTCATTCCCCTCACTCGAAACCATCACCTGGCGCTCGCATTGGAGTGCTAATATCGACTGGCAGTTGTTATGCTTATACCCCAACTCGATCCAGAATCTCGATTTCCGGCTTCGGAGGCGAGACAAATCTAGACTGAAGAACATGTTACTCCCTCTCACCTCCCTCTCGAATCTGAAAATCAGTTGTTGGCCATCACTCAAAACCAGCCTTCTTGAGCTCCTGACCCCGCTGCCGGACAGAGGGCTCCAGATGTTACCCTCCCTTCGCAAACTGCATCTAACAGCGAAGACAAATCAAATGACTACCTACACAGTTCAAACTTTTCTGGAAATGATACGCTTACGACGAACAGCAACGAAGGAAACGTTGGACCATGTGATCCTCTCCTTTGACTATTTAAAACCGTGGCCACGGGACTTCATTGAGGGCATGAGGGAATTCGTTGACGATGGTATGAAGGTGGTGGTTGAGGAAGATGAGGTTGAGATAGAGTGTGATTGGCAGCGCCCGTGATCTGTTAGATGATTTATCGGAATTTGAGTCCGCACTCGATGAAAATTAGTAGGGAAATCGTACAATGACGCGCGAAGGGACAGACCATTCATATGCCTTACTCTTAGCAATGTATCATACGCAAAACGTTGCGTCTTTCAGTACATTTTAATTGTAGGGATCGGAGTTGTAGACCTCAGGCAATTGGTTCGGTGAGTTTCGGGGTCTGAGGTGTCCCCTTCAGCCAGAACCTGGGTCATTGTATGTTCGGAAATTTGCAGAGGTTGCAGACCGAAATGATTGGAGGGGTAACTCATTCTGACTATTCGTTACCTCATTGCTTATAATTGGTGTTTCCAAAGAAACATCAATGGTGATCCTCGCAGCTTACCAAATAACCGTCGCGTTTATTTGCTGTCATAAGGGATGCACTCACCAACGATGCAAAGCATCTGGTCAACATAAAATCTCGCCATGAGTGTTAACAGCATCAGAAAATGCTAGACTCGCCTGGCCGGGGTAAATATGCTGGCACTCGGACTGTTGCATCCCATTGTCCGCAAGGAAGACATCCAACGCGATGCCAGCGTCTTGAACGATCTTGTAGCAGTAGTCGCCCTCAACCACTTGGTAAAGCTTGGTGCAATCCTTAGCAAAGGATAAGTCCTAGCACACGCGGTAAGGCTAACTAAGAAAGCTGTCTAAGAAGCTGGGTTGCGCTTACCTGTCCGGCGTGAAGGTTGGAGCACTGGGGATCAATCCAAGTGCTAAAGTGGCGAAGCTGGAAGCTAAGTACAGGTTAAGTCAGAAATTGATATTTGTTCCTGTGTTCAACTAGGGGAGATGTCTATTTACATTGAGGCTTGAACCCTTTGGCAGATCATGTCGCAGGTGTCGCCTTGCTCGACTGTGACATGTCTGGTGCTAGGAGGATCAGCCACGGAAATGACAGGTACTAATAGAATGAGGATCAGCAAAACGACTGCCCACACAGGGAGCTAAAGGACAGTACCCAGCGCAGCCAAGATGATGACGGCGACAAGGGACCTGGAGAACATTGCTGTTGAGGGTGAGGTTCACAAATTACAGGGGAGGCTACTGAAGCGAGGTCTCCAAGTTTTTACATCTTCGTTCTTGTATGTCGACTTCCAGTGTCCTGTCGGGAGAATTACGTCGAGCATGTATGGTCTCGTAAATTTCAGCTTCTAGTAGGCAGTCCTGTGAGTTCTGGTCAGTGTGGCCGAATTTGAATTTGGCTCCGCGGTCAAAGTATACTAAATGCATGGTGCCGCATATATAGCACCCCCCGCCACTACTCACTACTTGTCTCGTCCATTATTCCAGAAACTCGGAGGCTGTCGGTTCTCTCCAAAGGAGAGTATGGAGGTTTGAGACGTATGGAATTTGAAGGAGACGGGAATTTGAAGGAGACGGAAATTTGAGGGAGACGGCGTCCCATTCTTGTTTCAACTCAAGTTCGTGAGGTGAAGGCGAGAAAACACTGCACTGGAGTTGGATAACTCAAAAATGAAACACAACCACCTAAGAACAGGAGCCCAATGCAGCGGGCTTAGTGTCATATGCAAGGCTATGTCAAGCATGGCTTGACCCGAGGCGTAGTTCGAGTTGAAGTTGGACAAGTATACTGTGCTTCATCCGATCCGCAAATCGCGGGAATGATGATGGTGCATTTTGAGGACACAACGGGATCGCGGAAGTCTTTGTGTGCAGATGCCTTATTATTGCAATGAAATCGAAGCCGTACACCAGACTTTGCGAGAGGTGAATAAAGATCCCGTGAATGGAACCTGTAACATTTCCAAGGCGCATGTCATGGAAGTTCAAGAAGCGAGGATGAAATACATTGGTATTTCAGGTAACAGGCATGAGGTAGTGCCCGTGATGTCGTAGTCACTTTGAAGAGGTCCGTCCTATTCGGTCGCAATGTTGACCAGCGGAAAGCCAGAATGTCGCAGGACGGGAACTGGTTGCGATACGGCGCGTTGCTGAGTGCTGGAGCCCTTCCTCGTGGTTCGCAGGTGGAAGGTAACAATTGATGAAGGTTTCGAGCGCTTGGGAGACAGAGCAGGAGCACTCGGCAAGATAGGCTTGTCATGTGCACCGTCGTAGTGAGCGCCACACATTGAGATCAGCGGAGCTTATGTATCACCTCATCTACTCAAACCACCACCTTGTCAACAACGGGCATTCGAGCGACCTTTTTATGTTCTTGTTTATGCTGAATAAAACACCTGGATTCGAGTATGCCAGTCTTCTGGACGTTGTGGCCTGGTCGTCAATTATATCATCCAGTGGATCGGGGAAACATAACATGCTCGCGTGGCAGAATTTGTCTCTGGTACGAATGTTCAAAAACACGCCAGGCCGAAACATGCACATTTCTTGGTTCCCCCTTTGTTCCTCTTCTCCTCTATCACAACCACATCCCTGGTCGGGGTAACTCACCCACTGGCGATCCTTTCCGCACAACGACGGTACGGCGAGTCTTTCGGACATTCAACCTACATATCCCTCCTTATATAATCCTGTCTTGCAATCATCCACGAGCGCATAGAGGCACAGGAATCCAACTTTCCGCATGCCGGCGCCCCAACTCACTGTTCATCCTGACCGCAGGCATCCTGCCTCGTTGGTTCCCTCGTCTGTGCATGACCCCCAGTTAGTCGCGCTCATGCATCGGCGTGTTTCGATGGATATGATACAGCACGTTGCTGCGAGTGCAACAAGTGTTATTCACGTCGACAGTGCTTCTTCGGCGGGCTCATCGACCTCTAAATCTGGATCTCGTGCTGTGGTAGCGTCTGCAAGCGCTGGTGCTTCGATGACCGCGGCTATGGAAGGCCTTGTCACACCGCTGTCGCCAGGGATGGCGACACCCTCCAGGTCAACCGAGCCATCGACTCGGTTGATTCCTTTGGATGACTTCATCGCACATTTGATCAAGTGTTCCAACGTACAAGTCCCAACATTGCTCACAACCTTGGTATACCTCGAGAGGCTAAGAACAAAGCTTCCGGATATGGCGAAAGGTGCATGTCATCACATTGAACGAGGTACAGTGCTGAAAACTGACCGATTGATCCCTGAATGGATAGGAATGCCCTGTACTCGTCATAGAGTCTTTCTAGCTACCCTCATCGTGACTGCCAAATACCTCAACGACTCGTCACCCAAGAATGTTCACTGGGCGAATTACGCTGTAATGTTCGACGTCGCAGAAATCGGTCTCATGGAGAGGCAACTCCTTTACCTCTTAGACTATGACCTACGGTTCGACGAGGCGGAGGCGATCAAGCACTTCGCACCTTTCATGTCTAGGGATCCTTGTTCGACTCGTGCTTCTGCGATTGATAAAGTCTCCAGGGCGAGCAAAGCTCGCCTGCAGGCCCAGGCGCAGACGCAAATTCCTACACCTGATGAAGATTCTTCCGCTGTCTCCACTACAATTACGTCTGTCTTTCATGGATTTGTGAAGCGCCTTCCAACAGCACATCTTTTGACCCCAAACCCTTCTCGTTCTGCTTTGACTTTTACTCCTTTGAATCCGACGCACAATGGTCTGAGCAGCACTTCTAGTTCGACATCGTCTTCGGATATGACTTCGCTTGCAAATGATACTGGATCATCGTCGTCTTCTTCCTCAGGGTGGCTTAGCAACGAGTCTGACGATGATGTGTATGATGTGGAGTGGGAGAAGAGGAACTTGATTAACCGTTGTCATACAGAAGAATGCGGGGCCTCTGCGGAACCAACGCCGAAGAAGCGACCGTTCATGCTACGGCCCGTACTTACGCACGCATACAGGAACAATATTCGACCACGGAAGCTGTCTGATACCTCTTCGATTAATACCGTCACAGATTTGGATACCACTGTTCGCGATAGGCGGTCCAGAAATAGCGAAACGAAACGCTCGAGCTCATTGGCGGTTACAATGGCTATAACCAGTTCGGAAACGGGGATGGCGACTAGTGTGACGATGCCGTGCCTCTCGCGAAATGGTATTACTGGAGGATTCTTGAGTCGGATGTGGGGTGCTGCAACGAAGACTGCGGTGTCCAACTCGGGAGTGCCAAACAGAAGAAAGTACAACCTCAGAGCACGTCATGCAGACCTGACACCTGGGCAAACCCAGAGCGCGTTCCGACGACTGGTACCGTCGAAGTCCGGGAGCCTCAGAAACTCAAGCGAGGCTTGATGCCTGGGGCGTCAGGGAAGTGGTGGATAGACTCAGACGCAATGATATTCACTGGTGCCTATGAGAAACCGATCCCTTTCAACGCCATTCCTTACATTTTGTTTCAGGACGTTGTCACTCTCATTTTTCTCGTTCTTTTCCTTTCTCTCTCTTGGATTATGGTTGGTCCACAACAAAACTCGGACTACTACAGAATTTGTTCATGCCATGTTCACGACTATCATGTCCTTCTAAATTATGTGCTTTGCCTCTCCATGTAACCGGACGGAATCGTCCATCCATTCATTACCGTCATTAGTATTAGTATGGTCAAACTGTTATTACACGTTCATCGTTAGATGTCTATTCAATGTAGATCAGCTTCTGGGTGATTGAGTTTATTCCACATGATGGGTGGACCGAGGGACAACGTGTGCTTCGCCTTGGCGATTGCGGCCAGGAACATACGCTGCGGCGGCAGTATGATGTGATGATGTGGGGAGATTCGGGCGTAATCATTGGCTGGCGCAAGTTCTTTCTTGCCCTTTGGGGATCTTGTCTTCCCAATGATCTGTCTCTCAGTATTTCTCCCTGATACTATGTACAACGCAACTTAGCCCAGCGTTGTGTTCCCTACTCACCCTGCGCGCGAAGTTGGGGACGGTGGGGATAGGATGGTGGTGGGCGCTGGCAGAATTCAGACTCCGCCAAGGAAAGGTCACACGCTCCATCCTGACCTGTGCCCTCAAGAGAATCGCAGTCCCACCGCTCACAAACGCTGAACTCGGGGCGTGGATTCCTCACGCTCCTCGACAACTCTCTCAACCTCCACATATCTCTATTTTCTCGACACATTTTTCGTTTTAACGATTCTCAGCACGGCTTCACACCGTCCACGACACACGCACTCACTTACGACGACATTGGATCCGGAGTCTGGACGCGGGTCGACTTTGAAACGCTGACGGGCACGGTGGAAAGCTTGTATATAGAGGTGGGTTGCGGATTTTGACTTATGGGCGAGTCCGAGAGGGCGATACTATTGTTTCTTTTCTGCTTTTGTTTACAGAACACATAACACGTTACGCACAACACACGCATTCCGGTAGTGTGTAGAGTGTTGCAATACATTCGCACTGCACTCTCTATACAGGAACACACAGCATACCACGCGCAGGAGGCAGAACGCTCTCACGCAAGCGAAATACCGAGTCTCAGAAGGAAGGAGCTTTTCAGTTTTATAATTAACGGGAGGAGAGTAGGATGATCCACATTGATCATAATCATTCCTCCACATCGCCTCTCAAATCGTCTGCGTCTGCCGCTGCTCTGGATTCGTTTACTTGGGATGTTAGCAGTGATGATCCGTTCGGTACGACCACCGCCGGCGTGTCTGGATTGGGTGGAAGTGACGGTTTAGGGGATCCAGGTGCGGACCCGACGGGACAGTTGACACACACGCAGGAGTTCAGGCCGGAGGAGTTTTTGCATGATGATCTAGGGGATGTTATGCATTTGCCGCCGGAGGATGTTGGTGATGTGGGAGAAGGCATTACAGGTGTAGATCATCTTGTCACAAGTTCGGCGACAATGTCGTTACCGCCGCCTTCTATGACGGTGTCTTCGACTGCCACCATGCCGACGACGAATGCTGCCCCGACGGAAACAACGGAAACGCCGGGACCGCTGCCACCTTCGTCATCGACTGAAGCTGGATATCTGGCCTCACCGACGATGAGAGAGGGCGATCGGAGTTCGTCACTGTCGCCTGTTCCTGAGACGAATTCGCCTTCAGGACAGGGTGAGGGCGGGACCACGGGTGGAGAGGAGAAGGAGGCCGAGGCACCAGTGGAGGAGCCGAGAAAAGAGGAAGAGGAGGAAGAGGAGGCTGCTGGTGCTGCAGGAGGGGTGGCGACGGCCACCGAGGCGTCCAGACAAATGACACCATTGAGTCCTCTGACGCCGACTGCTGACGAACTCGATGGCGAGGGCGAAGGTGAAAGTGAAGAAAAGAAGGTCGAGGAAGGTGTTGCTGCTGCCAAGGACGTGAAATCACAGCAGCAGCAGCAGAAACAGCACCTGCCCCAGCAACAGACACAACAGAGACAACAACAGGGGAGACAGAAATCGCCACCAGTGAACCCGGGAGGTAGTATACCGATTGCTGCTGCCTCGGCGCTTATGGTGTCTCAACAACATCAGTTACGACCTTCCCCAGAAACTGCTATTCCTACCCCCGACTTGATATCCCCTTCTGCTACAAATACTCGTGATCCAAAAGTCGTCAAGGTGCTAGACTTGAACGTTGAGCTACTCAAGTGAGTCATCTCTTTCTAGATCTGACAAAATAGGCCTCTGACGCTGCACTTATTAGCGTTTTTTCTCAGTTCCAAGCGCACGGCATATCCAACAATGATTCCCGATTCCTTCAGTGCGCCTTTTGTTATACAAGACATGTACCTCACCTCATATTCTACTAGATACGCCGGTTGTCTAAAAACAAATTTGTCATGGCTAGCTGCTGCTGCAGATGGTCATTTTACAGTACGTATAACTCAACTGATATCCATGCACCCTTGACATATCTCATCTAAACCTTCGCAGATGCTACCAAACATGGACCCACCACCTCCCCTCGACTTCACATCCACAGATCGCATCCGACAACTATATGCAGAACTTCCCACCCTCTTCGCCAAAGAAATCGCTCGGATGAAGTCAATACAGCACCAACAACAGCAGCAGCAGCAACAGAATATGTTGAAACGCGACCGATCCGAAGATTCTGCGGTACAGATGATGATGAACAAGAGGCGAGACACAGGCGAGAGTAAAGGCATGATGGCACCTCCTCCACCCGTTGGAAGTGTCAACGGCTTGAGTCCTGCGGCATCGGGAGGAACGCCAGTGAACGGAGCAGGAAGTGGGTCTTCGACACCTAACCCGATACATCATATGGCCGGCGCTGGTGGGAATAACAGTGTAGCCACGAACGTTAACACAGGTGCAGGTGTCAACGCTACCGGTGCACCCGGAGTACCTGGAGGTCCCTCGACTTCCGGAACGCCTACGCCTGGCCTTGGAAATCCCAACGTTGGCTTGGGGATGGGTGGAAGCGCTGGGCCTACGCCCACATCATCAGCTATGGGCAATCCTGCAGAGGGTATGGGTATGCCAAGCATTGGAGGTGGAGCTGGAATGACGCCTGAGCAACAAATTCGCGCCCGTCAGGCCCAACTACAAGCTCGCGTACAGGCACAAGTAGCCGCTGCACGGCAAATGTCTCCTCCTGGTGTTAATCCCGGTGCTGCTGCCGCGAT
The DNA here is from genome assembly GCA_018524415.1 of Podaxis rugospora. NCBI lineage: Eukaryota > Fungi > Basidiomycota > Agaricomycetes > Agaricales > Agaricaceae > Podaxis > Podaxis rugospora. Next base: position 24,570 of record JAEUWL010000269.1, read on the forward strand.
GGGCGGGATGGGTGGTGGTGCAGGTGGATCTGCTGGTATGGGTGGTGGAGGCCCTGGAAGCACTGGTCCCGGTGGTTCTGGCGGCGGCGGCCCCAATCCGAATTTGATGGCGGCTATGTTCCAAGCGCTACAACAACCCTCACACCCGTTCGTGCAGTACATGATTCGAAACGTACCTGGGTTCCCGCAAATGCCTGTGCAAGTGCAGGTGCAGAAAATGGTCTCTGCACAGCAGGCGATACAACAACGACAAGAGCAACAACAGGCGCAGGCACAGAACCAGCAGTTGCAGGCGATGCAGGCGCGTGCGGGTGGTGGCCCTGGAGGACCTGGTGCAGGTGGCTTAATGGGCGGTGCTGGTGTCGGTGGAACCGGGGGTGCAGGTGGCTTTGGTGCGCCTGGGTCACCGGTCGTGCCACAAGGTCCTGGAGGGATGATGGGTCAGGGGATGGGGGGCGCGGGGATGGGTATGGGTGGTGGTGCTGGTGGTATGGGTGGAATGGGAGGAATGGGGGGTATGGACCCGAGGATGATGGCTGCGGCAGCGAGGGGCGGTATGGGGATGGATGTGAATCAGCAGAGACAATTGTTGTTGTTGCAACAGCAACAGCAACGTGCTATGGCAGGTGCGACAGGTGCTGGCGGAGGCGTTGGAGGGCCCGGTGGAACTGGAGGCACGGGGTTGACACCGCAGCAGCAGGTTGCGATGCAGCAGGAGAGGATGATGAGGCAACAACAAGCCCTAGCTGCCCAACAACAACAGCAGCAGCAACAACAACAACAACAACAACAACAACAGGCGGGGAATATCGCCTCACCGACGCATGGATCGCCCGCTGTTGGTGGTGGTATGGGTATGGGTATCGGAGGTGCTGGGCTAGGTGGAGGTGCTGGTGCAGGAATGGGAGATGTGTTCGTGTCACCTGCAACACTTAGATCAAATGTTGGAGCAATACCTGGTATTGCGAGAAGCACGAGATCACCCTCGGATGGAAGCGCCACATCACCAATGACGCCCAGGGTACCTTCGCGGTCGTTAAGCTCAGGACCGATGAATATGGCCGCTTTGGGAACCGGTATGGGAGGTGCTGGTGGCGCAATACCAGGCGCGGAAGATTACCAGAGAATGATGATACAGCAACAGCAAGGGCAGGCGGCACGATCCATGCAGCAGGGTGGTGGACAACAGAGTCCGGCGTTTAACGGGCAGGGTATGGGATGGGGCGCAGGCGGGGGAGGTGGAGGAGCGGGAGGGTTTAACGCTGGTGTTGGTACGGGAGGCGGTGGATACCCGTTAGGTGGTGGTGATGTGTCAAGACAAATGTCGGCTACGCCCAATCCCGCAGGACAACAGAATATGGGTATGGCCGGCATGGGAGCCGGCATGGGAATGGGAGGTATGGCCCATAATATGGGTATGGCCGGTATGGGTAGCGGGATGAATATGGGAGGCATGGGCTCCGGGATGGGCATGGGCATGGGAGGAATGGGGGGCATGGGAGGCATGGGTGAGCAGGGTCTCGGGAGCGGAGATTACGACTTCTTGGGATCAAACTGGTGAAAAAGATGGTGGAAACACATGGACCTGATTCATGTCTCGCTACTGGGCTCTCTCTCCATTACCCCTTCCCCTGACCCCGCCTTCGTCTCCCCCACACATCTCCCCCCTCTTTCGTAGCCCTTCCACAACGGTTCCATTTCTTTTTTCCTGTGTTTGTCTCCGCTACCCCTTGGCTCGTCGACTGGGCCCTTGTTTTGGTATACACTTGGCATACTCTTGGAAGGTCTCTTCTCTATTTTCTTTCTCATGTCAAGATTCGACCCTTTCCAATTTTGTATATATCTTTGAATCTTTCCTCTCCTTGTTGTGCTTTCTTGTTTACCCCTCTCTCGTTTAACGAACTCTTTCCTTGGCTGGTGCTGTGCCTTGCAATAGCTCGCAATGTATCGGGGTTTTCTTTACACTAGGTCTTCGACTTTTTTGTGCGATTAAATAGGGTGTTTTGATGAGATGATCTGTTATTTGTATTTTTGCCGTCTGCCTTGCTTTGCTCTGTTCTCCCCACTTTTTCTCTTGTTATGCAAATATGAAATACTACACATGCGTATACCAATTCGTATGCTTGAAAGATGAATGAGGGGTATTGATGACGCAACGACCCTTTCATGGTCTAATCACTCCAGTGATCGTTGCTCATGCCCGCCACACCTTCATCTCTGAGACACACTACGATTTGACCCCACTCGGACCAACTTCTGGAGGATGGTTTTTACGAAGCTCGGCACACAGGAAAAGGATGCCTTTTTCTCACTGCTAGACGAGTAGGTGGATCTTGGATATCTCCCATTCCCTCCACTCGTGACACTGAACCTACAAACACCTGCATTTCGCTCTGATCTACACAGGTACTTTGCGTCACGCCCGGAGATCTTCAATGCTGCGAAGGCCGGCACGAATACCCAGGCCAATTCGAATCCATTCCGGAAAGAGATAACGGGTGCACAGGCGGACGCTGCGGTTGCTGCGGTTGGACGGGCTGGTAGTGCTGCGGGTAAGTTTATGTCGGCTGGGTTGAAACATATCGGAAATGCGAGCACTGGCGGAAAAGCCGCGCCTGCGTCCGCGGTATGTATAATCTCTGGCCACCCTATTCGAGTTTTAACACTTATGCGCCTCCTGTTTCTTTACCTGGACGACGATTCCCTATCATCAACGCATGCTGTCACGTATATTCGGTGGGACTCTCAATGCCGTAGACAGCTGGGCAACGTGACGATACTTCAGAGACTACGGAGATGTACTCTGGTGGTTCGTTGGCAGATCGCATAGCGGCACTACAAGGTGCCAAGCGACATGATACTGGCTCAAGTGCAGATAAGCCTGGAAGTCAAGGTGGTGCTTCGAATTTAGCCAGTACCAGAGTACGTTTACGTTCCTATCTCCTGATGCCGTATGTAAACGCTCAACATATGCCTTACACAGAAATTCGGTGATGTAGACACATCGTCCCCGAAGAACTTCTTTGGCTCGCTGAGGAACACGTCATCCAATCCACCCAAATCATCGTTCCAGGTGTCTCACCCCACGGATAATATACCGTCAGCATTTCCGCCAAAGAATAGTGGGAGTAAATTTGGCCCTCCACCAACGAGGGCTGCCGCTGCCGTTACCCCGCCCGCACCTCCGCCACCACAACCTGAACCGCAACAGGAGGAAGAAGGAGAGTGGGCAGAGGCATTGTATGATTTCGAAACTTCGGTTTGTATACTTCGTAGAAGCAAGTCTGGGGTTTGAACTGATGTGGTGTGCGACTGTAGGAATCTGGAGATCTGGAGCTGAAAGAGGGCATGAGGGTGCTAGTCATTGAACGAACATCTGACGACTGGTGCGTCTTGACTTTTCTATTTAAGTATTACGGTGGATTGATTTGATGTTTTGTTCAGGTGGACTGGCGAGGTCAACGGGAAGAAGGGTCTTTTCCCTGCGTCATACGTTAAGCTGTTGTAGTCGGTTGTGATGACTGTAATTCACTGGATACTGGCCCCGTTCATGAAGTACGGGGTGGAATGTGATAAGTAACCCCATGATCATGTATTGACTGCCCCAAAGACTAAACGCGCAACCGGAACTAATTACATATAATTAACAGAAGAAATCGAATCTAGTAAATCCAAAACGTCTGATGACACAAAACTATCACCAGTGCCAGGGTCCTGCAACCAACTGCACTCCACCTTATCGTCATCTGCCATGAGCTCTACTTTCATCCCGTCGCGCACAAATTCCCTGATGCCCTCCACGAATTCTTGTGGCCATGGCTCCAATCTGAAGGGGCGAACATAATAGGAAAGAACAAGATGGTCCAGCTTTCCCTCCGTTAGCGTTCGCCGCGAGCGTATCAACTCCAAAAGAGCCTGCACGACACGGGTTGTCATTTCGTTTGACCTGGCCGTGAAGTGAAGTTTCCGAAGCGAAGGCAGCAATCGGAGCCTCTTATCTTCTCGAGGTGTCAGAAGTTCCAACACACTGAGCTTGACCGACGGCCAGCAGCTGATTTTGAGATCTTCGAGAGAGTTGAGTGGGAGAAACATGTTTTTCAGTCTGGGTTGATCCCGCCTGCGGAATCGCAATTCAAGCATTTGGATGGACTCGGGGTACTGGCGCAATATCTGTTTTTCCACTCCGGCGCTCCAGTCTGGGCGCCAGATGACAGATTCGAGGGAAGGGAAGTGGAGGTATCGGCCTAGGGCTTCTCTCCATATGTGAGTGACATCATGGTCGAGGTAGTGGAAGGTTCTGAGATGTGTGAGGGTGATTGGATCGCTGACTACGCGGGAGCCTGGTGTTGAAGTGTCAAGTTCGCTGCAACAGAAGTACTCGAGGTTTGTGCAACGGACGAATAGTTTGAGGCAGAGGTGTGAGGGAACATCGGATAAAGTGAGATGAGTGATTTGGAGCCATGGAAGGTCGATTATAGCGGATTCGTCCACACCTGCGAGTTCCACTTTACGCAATCGAGGTGCATGTGTGAGGGACAGGGTGCCGTCGAAATCCGCACCAGGAGACTTTATACATAGCTCCTCTAGTTTTGAAAACGCTACTATCTCCTGGACTTTTTCGATATGCGGCAACCAGGCTCGTGGCCACATTTTGAAACCCAACGTCCGCAGCTTATCTGCATTCTCGAGGAAGATGATGTTGAAGGCGTCTTCGTGTGGTATCCCACCGGATCCACCGTTCGTCGAGTAGGTCGCAGCATCAAATACACGACCTCGGAAACAATCCACGTTTAGGTCCATGGATTGCGCTTTCAGGTTGTGGAAATAGGTTCTGAGGGTGATGGCGATGGGGAAGCTGTTGTCCCATGCCCAACAACCCGTGAGAGGCAGTTGGGTCCATAGATGTGGGGAACCCAAGGCGACTTGACGCCAGTGCGAAGAGACGGCCCCGAGGCGGATGGGAGCGAGGGGATGTCTGTGTTTGGGGATGGAGAAGGAGCAGCCGCTTGGTCTGTCGATCGCATCTACATATTGGAAGATCTCCCCGAGTATTTCTGAAGGGAGTTTGTAGATGGACGAGTGTTGGACATTCCTCTGTTGCAGGAGAGTGGCTCGTCGTGTTTGGAGTTGGGAAATGAGGTCACATAGTTGGTCGACCTCTTCGGAGACGGATGTGCTAGCATCGGAGGGTTGGGGAGAGGGCAGAGGTGGGGATCGGGTGCGATTGGATTTGTGAAGTAGTTGTTTCAGTGCGCTATCGTCGTAGCTAGGTGACTGTTCGCTGTAGCCACAGCGCGGGCAGTCCAGGAGGTGCGGCATAGGTGCTGGTTAATAGAGTGGTACACTGCCGCGTATGGTCTCACACTGGTTTTAGGGGTTGACTTTAAGTAGCATGTCAGGTGCCAGAGTAGGACCCTAGGTGGCGCAGAACTCCACGTATGGCCGTGGGTAGGGTTCACCTGCTGCCCTGAGCTTGACCTCCCATCAACCACATTCTTCTTATTCCTTCCCTCCCCTTCCTCTTGACCGCATCTTCATCTCTACAGCCTAAAGCAGGCACCACGCACACCAGCATCGACTTCATATATCAACTCCATTGTTCCTGATCACCATCGTTTTCTCTAGCAGGATCTAAAGCAATTGCCAGTGTTCGTTGTGACTTGAAAGTGCATGCAAGAAATTGCAAGAAATTGGAAACTCCCGCAAAGGGATTATTCTTTAATAGTGCTGAGTAAAGCGATAGTGCAGTAACCCAGCTATGATTGGTCTTATAGGGACCTATTTGCCGCTCGGTTCTCACCAGGAGTGATACAGTGCTATGCTCTTCGTTGCCATGTTTTGTCGCTTGTCTCCTGTCTTGCTCGCACGTTTTGTGGCTTTCACTGCTGCGCAATCCGCAGTAATACACGCAGTGCAAAAATCAGGACGACGACCACGAAATAGGAATTATGTTTGACCGCCGAAGACGGGTAAAAGCAACTCTCGGCGAGGATAACGCAAGTCGATATAGGCGAGGGAATGTCACATTCCTCACCTCATGAAATGATTGCAACTTTCGATGAGGATGAGGGTGCTGTAGACTTGCGCTCGTTTCGGACTTCCAGAGTTTGGTGGAAGGTTGAGCACTCTATTAGTTTTGGTAATCGGGGAGAAAAGCTAAAGCATATCTTGTATCTACATTTCGTCGCCGGATCGTATCCGACGAAATAGCTATCTCAAAAGTGTAGTGCGTAGACAAGGACGGGTGCGGTTCTAATTGAGTGGTGCTCCTGGCTCTCAAGATGGCGGTTGGGGACGACAGGACACCGGCAAGATTACCATGGATGCCAATGAAGAAGGCGATGGCAGACCCAGCTGTGAAGAATGTGTTCAGGCAATGTCTAAAACTATGTACACTCCAGTGTACAAAGTATTCTCAGACAACGTCAGAAGGTTTTTTCAGACCCTCTCATCGACATCCTACTTTCGGCTTCTCCATTGTCACATTCATAGATTGCATCACAAATGATCCTTGGGATTTCATGATACCCAGGCACTCACAGCCTTCTTGTAGCACTCCTTGAGCAGATTACCTGTTTCTCCTTCAGTTACACTTGGTAGAATGTATGAGTATCACCTTAACACAATATCCAACCAGCCTTGGTAATCTACAGCTCTGAGTACCAAAAAATGGGGACCGAAATTCATAAGCACTAGTTGCGTCCTTCCTCACCGTCCAATTCATGTGTTGCCTCGTTGTGATCGAGTTGAGTTCCATTATTGAATTGGAGAGTGGTATGGCTCCGTAAAAGCATTGTCTTCGTGATTTTGCAACCAGCTTCCCACACATGGAGGATCAGCCATGTTCTCTGACACGTTGATGAGTAAACCTGAACTGGTACTCAGTGGGAAGACTTACACACGAATAATACACCAGTGCAAGCCACCTGAGGGGGGAAATGAAGCACTTAATTCAGTGGTGCTTGCGGAGTGAGGTCCACTCCCATAGGGCTTGGAGGACTGAAATCAGTTGCCAATGTATTCACAAAACTGGCTGTAAATATGACTAAGGAAACTTAGCATCACAAGGAGATAACTTGCACGGGGGGATCTTCTCTTACTAAAATTCCTGATCAACCACCACAAATATCAGACAGTTAATGCAGGATGATACTCACGGTATGACTGATAATGCTCCATCACAATAGAAGACATATATATTTGGTGTGCAGTTCTTGATGTGCACGATTCTCCAGGTTGGACTTGTTTGTGAGACGGAAAGAGCTTGATGAGGATTAACAAGGCTTCAAACCTAGTTGCAGAAGTGAGCAGAGGTATTGTAGAAGGCAATTAATGTTTGCACACTGGTACTCAGAAGTCAGACAACCCTTATAAACCATTTACGTCAATCCTATGTGGGGATATAGAACAGTGGAATTGTGCTTACCATGACACAATATCAATAGTGCTCACCAGGTAAAACAATGATAGGGAATAATTGCCAACAGAGCACCCACCTGCTGATGATGCTTTGTTGTTGGAAGCGGCTGTTTGTGGATACAGCAGTTGCCTCAACTCCAACATTGAAGGACCGAGATAGCAAATCGGTTAAAAGGACATTAAGTCAAGCACTCTATCTTCAGATGAATTAGCCTCCATACCGCTTTGAGAGCTTGGCATTGTGACAAGTCCCGCCTTCCGAACTTCATTATGACGCGAGAAAAAAATGATTCACTAACCAAAATTCATGGTGGTTTTTCCGATAATGAGGTTTGTGCTTCTATTCCATTTATCCCGTTCTCCGTATCCGAGGGTCAGGGTGAGTATGGTAGGATTCATGTCCGAAGGAATAGCTTCTCGAATCCACTGGAGCCAGGTTGTGGGCTTGGCTGCCACTCTTCTCGATGGGTTTCAACTCACGAGAGGCGATTCATCGTAGGTCTGAAGCTCTCAATCCCCTGCCCTCGGGACTCGACCGACAATGGGGTTTCGTCCAGAGTGTCAGCATCGACGTTCGATTCGTCACCAATCAATCGCTCGTCACGATCGTTTACTCCTACAGCTCGATCGACGGAGCGAAATTACGCAGTTATTCCATTCTCAAACCTCGGTTTGCCCCATCGATTGCTTTCGCCATATCATCGTAGCATTCCGGCATGTCTAACCGGAAATACTCGCGTGCCCTAACCCTTCTTCCCCATCGACGCGACTCTGAGCAGCATAGCGAACAGTGGCAAAAGGCCACGAGGTGACTACACATTCAAACACCTTCGGACCTAATGAATTTCTATTTCAGCCACCTCCGAGTCAAAATGCCGCCACACCCAAAATAGCGCACCTCCAGACTCAATGCTCACGAAACCAATCGCTTCTAGCGAGTCATTACGAAGACAGATATTCATGGACGACAGGATACTTGGTCTCGAGGGCGGGATAAGATTGATGTTGTAAACACCTTGGAAATCTCGCCTCAGTAGCCTTCTCTGTGATACCTCGCACTGGATACATACCCGATACGATATTCTCTACATCGTTCATCATTACCGCCTTTGTAGCTGTTTTGGCTCCTTCCATGCCTTGGCTCCTTGTTCACCACGCACGTAGTTAACTGCCCTTGTATTCAGCTTCCAACGCCACTGCCTCCAGCCCTCCCGATTGCAGCAGGCCGCTCTACGAGGTCCAAGGCGGTGACGCTTCGACCAGATCTGTGATAACAACAGTGTTTCAAAGTAAGTATGGAAATACATCACTCCAGATATGAGAGACTGACGTGCATGCAGCTACCCGCTGGGACTCGCCAACCCGGAAGTTGACTCGAAGTGCAGCAACCTTCACCCCGGTCAGGTTAGTGTATTCCTAAGAATGATTAGAGGATATGATAGGTGTGTAGACGCTTTGCCTCGGTTGGGAAGGCCAAGACTGTACAGATGTTCATGTGGTCGTTTCTAGCGAGAGCTACTGGAAGGTCGCTACAGATGCGGGTACTACCATCATGTTTCTTGTGTAGAATAACCCGAACCTTGGTCAAGATTGTCAGTTCATTCGTCCTGGCGAGGTTAGTTGGCCGCGGGTGAGATCCATCAGCTTCACTACTTACCGCTCTACCCCTCTTGCTTCAGGTGCTTTGCATTGCCAAGGAACCTATCCCTTACACGCCCAACCCGCCTCCAAACCATCGATTCAGCTGACCCTTGAGTCTGAAACAACCAGATGGTAGGAGTCCAATCCACGATCGCAGTGTTTTAGTTTTGTCCCTTGTATATAAGTAACGACCAATGCGACGACTTGTCATCTGAACATCAGACTCTCAATTTAAAGCACCAAGACTCTTGGAATGCGGAATGCCTCGTAATCTCGGAAGGAAGGACGAATACGGCAATATTACAACTCACAAATACGATCCTTTATTTTACTCTTTCTTCACCTTCTCTTTCTCGCTCCCTTTCACAGCCTCTGTCGGCTTTCCCGTCCCGATACTGTATAAGATCGTACCGAGAAGTACAAATGCCGCACCGCTCCACATCAGTTTCTGGTCCACCATCCTCGCTTTACCACCTCCAACACCAGGGATAATACCGGCGCCAAGGACGCTGATGACTAGGCTCACGGCCTTTCGGACAGCCAGGATGAGCGTGACCGTTAGGGAGCTTACACGAGTCGTCAGTTTGTGGACACCAGAGACGCAGAGGAGTTGGGTTATGGTGTTGAGCAGGAGGGGAGCGTAGGCGTAAGGAATGTGAAATGATAGAGTCAATGATGGGTTTTGCTCGTGAGCCTGAGTAAACAAGATGAACTTGGACGAGTTTTGTGTATTTGCCAAATATGTCGAGACGGATCTTGGAAGAGGAACCGTCGTGGACCAAGAAGTTTGTGTGCCTTTTGATACAATGCGGAACTGTGTCTCTATGTCTTTTCGGAGGAAGATGAACATCGGGAGGGAGAGGAAATGGAGATAGAAAAGTGATTCCTGCCATTGCGGTGGTGGTGAGGCAGACTTATCACTGGATTTGGTGGTGGACGATTGAGGGCGGCCATAGGTACCATAGGTCCAGTCCTGAACAAGGCCAAGGAAGCCACCAAGAACGAGGGCGAGGGAGAGGATGATAATTCCAGTGACGTAGTTCCATGTATCCGTGTTAGTTGTATGGACTTTTGAGGAAGCGACAGGTGTCGCTGAGAGTGTTGTCAGGAATATCCCAAGGGTGACGAGAAGGACGGAGGCGACTTGCGTGAGGTTGTAACTGTTTGTTGCGCGTTAGTGCGAAAATCTGGAACAGGCAATGTGCAAAAGCCCACAGGGAGCGAAAGAACATGGTAGAACTCACCGTTTTCCAGAAACCAGCCATCCAAGGAGCATGCTCACGATCAATCCACCACTTCGAAAAATGATATGCACACTCATAGGGATTTCATACCCAAATGCTGCGTTGTTCAACAGCGATACCAAGTAAAACAACCCGACTTGGACAAGATATGGTGTGAGAGGGATCCTCCGGGGTTTGAAGCGTGGTCCATGACGCGTCCAAGTGATGTGTCGTGGCAATCCGTGTAAAGAAATCAACACAAACTGAAACAGAGTTATGAGAGAACCAGCGTTCGGGTAGTGCGATGTCAACTGCTCAAGCGTGATTGCGTTGCTAGCTCGACAATTGGTGAGTTGGGAGTGAATGTCCAAGTAGTGACAGACCTGCAACAGCCACAGAACACAAGACCTAGAGTAGTTGACCAGCCGTAGATGTCTAGAAGCATGAAAGGCCACTGCGGAGGGACTGGAGGAGGAATCGGAATGATATGTTCGCTTGTGTTTGCGACAGGTCATCGGTATTCTCGGATCAAACACATAGCTACCATTTCGACGGCAGAAGATTCGCATGCACAACTCATTACAGCCATAAACCAGAATACAAAATCAACTCATAGTAGATAATAATATAGTGGACCACTACATGAACAGTCGAGTGTAGAAACTTGCCACCGGCGGTAGAGACACCAAACGGTAAATTGCGACGTCGCCTGCAACGGGTTTCTGTGCACAATCAATTCCTTCCGTTGGCAGAAGAGTTCTCAGTCGTCGCGTCCGCGCGCTCAACAAAACCCATAGAGGACCAGAGAGTTCGGAACTTGTGCATCCTTCTGGGAGATCCTCCTCTCAACCCGAGTCTTCTTTTTTTTTTTTTCGAGTCATCAATGCATCACCGTTGAACCTGAAGGGTAGCGGAGCCGCCCTTTTTGCAGGGGAGACAAATACTGGTCTGGAGATTCTACGGTTTGTCCCGCCTCATCGTGTAGGTATTGATCATGCCATAAATGCATGGGTGAAGGCTCCTAACTCAGTTGGTTATCAATCGGCCATTGCATTGAATAATACCTAAACATATGTAGCTAGGGCCACAACGAGCCTGGTAAAGAAGCCGTCTTAGTCCTGTTCCTCCTCAAAATTGACAGCGGATCCTCGACCACGTCTTTGAACGTGTGGACGTCCCATTTCCCTTATACTTGGTGCCAGTGACTTCGTATGAGTCCAAGTGATCTCCACATCCTGGAATATAATTAAGCAAATAATTGTTCCGACAATATGGCCCATGGCCATTGACATGCCAGTTTGGAATCCCGATCTCAACCGTCATGTCCAAAGGGAGTTGCATAGCATCAGAGTATTCGGATACACGTTTTGGGAAGTTCTTCAACCACTGACATCCAATATCATAGGATATCACAACATGAAGCAACGTCACACTGAAGAGGGCCGAAAGGACCTTGTAGTCCATGCTGCAGAACCCAAGGCCATTTGAGTGACAAACCAAACAAAGATAACAAAAGCTTACTTTTCGCCCTTTGGTAGATCTACTACACCGTTTGGCCGCTCGAGGGAGTGGCGAGAACGTCCCGTACCATTCACAGAATATCCTGGAACAGCAGTATTCGCCCGAGCACTAAAAAGGAGACAATAGGCAGGCATACAATCATGGGACTGGCGACAACGGAATAAATGTAGAAATGAGTGTACAGCGACGATAAATTTTCAGAAACTCGAATATTGGGACCCAAAAGCAGCCACGGGCGCTCCGTCAAGGTACATTCCGTGATTTGGATTAGTGAGAGACCAACATGAGGTTGCCGTTTTCATGAGCAGCCGATCGTCTGACTCTACATCGCAGGCTTGTAAACCGCAGGCTTGTTCTCTCGCTCTCGCCGCCGCGCTGTGTATCCTTCCCCTCTCGGCCTTATTTACTACAGTTGGCACAACATGCATACATACCAACCTTATCCCAGTCCTCAGTATCACAACCTCCGCCCCACTCACTACTACATACCTGCACCATCTGGTGATTATAATAATTTTATATCTTGATTATGGTCTGTATCTAGTCTGGTACTTAATACAACGTTTGTCTGCTACCACGTCTCTGTCGGGCGCACTGAAGTTCGGAGCGTGACCTTGTGTGACGGAGCTGTCAAACACCGGGTTGCTTGCATCGGAGAAGCTCCGACACCGCTTCCTCCACTTTAAAAACTAAACAAAAAATATAGCGCTGTAGCCAACTAAGTTCCGTATGACATAGTGGAATTTGAGGGTGCAAGTATGGCGGGGTTGTGGAGGAAATCGCTTGGGCATCAAAAACTGTCAAACACCTGATCAATGATAGTAAGGGGAAGCATCGCTACAGCACCAGACACAGGATACACACGAACGACACCCTTGGGCATAGGAGGTAAAGGTGTCTCATCATTGGTGTCATGGTCCCAGAGAACTGCACGTCAATTTTACTGGGAGAATGACAAGAATCGGCGGGGACCTACTTGTCGACAGGTTGGCATGTACCAGCATTTTTCCGGAAGGCATCAAGAACGTATGGGCGTAGGCATTCAGGCCAGACGTCTTAACTAGGAAATTGAACTACTGTAGGTGTCCCGATCTTGGAGGATAGTATTCGTATGCTGGTTCAGCCTACCCTTGTTCCGTGGCGGGATCAACATTAGGAACCCCTCGATTAACGAATCCTCCCCGAATAAATCCACCACTTATAACTAACTACCTCTCCCTCGCCAGTCGCTTCCGCTGCAGCGTACCACCGCTCCTTCTTCATAGACAATATGGTCGGTTCGTCGTACCAGGCACAAGCACCCCATCTGAGATTATCTGTGATTTTACACGGGTTAAGGTTACGTCGAAATCCTGGTATATTGAATCCCAGGCTCCCGTTCTATCTGGGTTCTTCTGCGACCCAGCTTTACTGTCAAGAGCGACACCGTCGTAGGCTACGCGAGGACGACGCGTCGGCGACGATAATGAGGTGGAAGGTTTCAGGGTTTCAGTTTGAGATTGCAGCTATCCCTTTTTTGTTATCTTTCCATCCTTTTCCAGACTACGATAGTTTTACTTCATTTAAATGACCCTAATAGCTACAGTTCACCGCTCAGTAGTATTAGAATTTCGTCGAATATTCTCTCCACTTCGTAGTGCAAAGTTCCCCAGCCAGGGTCGTAGTAAGGCAGCGAAGAAAGCGAAAAGAAACCTCTAGAACTTCTTTTTCTTACTTTATGCTTGTTAGTAGACACATCAAAACACTTATTTGACTACCTATCTTCTATGCGCACACCGTACGACCCGCCTACAAACGAACTAAACCTCACGAGCACATTCGCTTGCGCGGAACCTGGTTCCCCTTCAGCTCTCGCTGCCCGTTATGGTCGTCTGTTTCCTTCTTTTCCTCGGCCGTTCGATCGACTTGACCATTTCCTCGTCCGCTCCCTCCCCTCCTGAATCCTCCGGTTCATAGTCGGCGTCACCATCAGCATGAGTGTGGTCGACGTCATCGGCATTGGCAGTGTTATCGGCGTTGTCAATATCACCGGGGGTCCGTGAGTGTGACCTTTTCTGCTGGAACTGTTGCGCCTGCTCCTCTGAGGTATCATCACGAAGAATTATATCATCAAGCGTTTCGAGGATGTTGCTTAATGGACCCAGAGATAACCACACAACGGAGTAAATGTTAGAATAAGAGGTCGGGTCAAGCATATTCTTGAAACTTTCTTCATCATGGTAGGAGTTGTAGAGCACTCTACGAAATACGTCAAGACTCATAACGCAGGGGGTAAGTCTGGGGTGAATGCGACTAGTGAGGAATGGTGTTAGCGATTCCCTGAGAAACAAAAACTCCCGTTGACTGCTTGGGACGGAGGTATAAGTAAAGACCTCGTATGTGAGCTCGAGTGCCTCAGGGTGTTTGACGCGGTACAGGAGAATCCAGAGCAGGATCCACCACAGCGATTCAAGATCATGTTGGAATCGATATTTTGGGAAAGATAGGTCGGGGGATAAAGCTTTGCCGTCATTGGGGTTCGTATCACCGGATGATTCGGCCCTTTTTACGCCACGTCTCGACACTGGGATGAAGATATTCCACTCAGCTTCAGTCTGCACGTCGAGATGGGGAGTGTAATATGCTCTCGATCGGTGAATCTCCAGTGGCATGAAATACGGTGTTCCCTAGATTGTGGCGTGAAGAAGTGTAATGTTAAGTACGACCTTGAAGATACTCACCGTCTTCGGATCAGGGCTAACCTGGTCATTTGTGAACGCCTTCGCATATTCCAAATCGCTCAACCTTCCTCCCACAGACCCGTCCTTCCTCTTGACCACAATGATGTTGCCTGTACTGACGTCACGGTGCACCCAGTGGGCGAGATACAGAAGAACAAGAGCTGACGAGCGATCAGAAACGTTCTAGATACAGCATCAAGCAAAACCTACCAATGAAGGCATCCCGGACGGCACAGAAAGACGTAGGAAGGTCACTAGCATCATGGAGCGAACAACCAACCTCTCCGTAAATCAAGCGGCGATGTTGCTTGACACGATACTCGCGAGAAACACGTGCGGGTGGCTTCTCTGAATGACAAATGAAGACGTTTGCTGGCAGTCCATAAGACCCAACGGTCTGGGTAGAACCTTTGATTATATTCCCCGATGTTGTCTCCGGTTCCCTCGGTGTCCAGCGAAGGAGGTCAGGTGCACGTATGGCAGAATTTGACCGCGGCTTGGTGCTCCCGAGGACCCTCTCCTGCTTGATTTCCATGAAGTAATCTTTGTATCCTTCATTCTGAAGAATCTTTTCGAGATGCCTCTTGAGAAAAGGTGGGGCCCAGCTATAGTCCTCTTCCTTTACATTCTTGAGGCGTGCGAACACAGCATCCAGGTTCTCCTTTTCTGTCTTCGACCCCACATCGTGCCACGCATCTTTCAATGCAACCTCCGATCCACCATTCTTCACCTTTCCGACTTTATCATCCTCGAAACCCTCAACCTTAACAGCCCTCCAAACCCTTGTCTTTCTCCCTGTGATGCACAAAACCCGCTGGTTGAAGAGCGGGTCCACGGTCCGGAAGTACGTTGGAGCCTCACTCGTTCCCATTTCGTAGACGTAACAGATATTGCCTTTGTACCGCACCCGGTGGACGGTGGAATCATATCCAATCTCTTCTCGCGTTGCGTAGAGAAAAGATAGGAAGACTCGGATGAAGGTCTTGATGTCCTGCACAAAGCGTAAGCTTGAAGGGTCCACAAATCAGGAGCATAGACATACTGATGTAAAATCGAAGGCCACCGACTTGACCGAGTGCGAGCGGCAGAAGTACCACAGTGACATCATATTGTCCTCGATCGTAATCTGAGGAGTTTCAGAATCGTTCCGACTAACCAATGCAAAGAAGACATACACCATAGACCCATGTGCGGCGAGGATCATCGTTCATGATGTGGGCGGCTGCTGAAACAAGCTGCGATCGGTTCTGTAAATGTACTTTATTAGTATGCATCAGAATCCTGCGATATAGACCAACCTTCTCAACTTCCTTGCTGTGTTTCTTGAATTCTGCGATCACGACCGTTTCAGCAAGGACGATTTTCTGCGCACTAGGATTTTCCGTGATGCAAGCGTCTACCCGAAATGCGGTCCGATCGATTTCCGACTCCAACTTCCTTGAAGGACAGTCTCTGTAGTGGAACTGTCGCTGGCGTGGCGCTTGGCCGAGCTCACGGCATGTAACATCCAGTTCGCCTAGAATGTCGACGATGGTTTGAAGTTTTCTATAGATATCGACCTCCCTCGCGTTCATACCCGATGGATAAACGTCGAAGTCGGCCCACACCCAGCCCTGCTGTGGTTCTTCCCCTGGCGCGTTTCGAGCGACTTTCTTGAGCTTCTCCGGGTGTGTATCAATGTACTGCTGTAGCACGTCGTCAACGGATTGGTCGGATGGGTTAAAAGGCGCATAGTCCTGCATGAACGCATCCACAGGGCATTTCAGAATCTCGTCTGCCATGATTAACGCCCAGAGGTTATGTTGGAAATTTCGACCCCCAACAAGACATGCACTTAGTGGTGTATCACTAGAGTCGACCGTGTCGACATCACGTGATGTTCGGAAGTCGGCACTTGTTTGGCATCTGGTGGTTGCTTCGACTTGGGCCGTGGTGGGGTCTTCGGGCTGGATGCGGAACGTCAGAATGCCAAGAGGATGGAGGCCAGTCACGACGAACCTTTCATGTGCTTGCTCTTTCATTCTCGTAGCACTAGTCAAAGAAAAGGGAGTGTAGTGTCGGCCATATCGAGCTCACGACGCGTTGTATTTAACTTAGGCGCGAGGCAATGGAAATGTCTCTGAACAGCAGGATTCATGCGTAATTTGTACGTCTGCCTCTTCGCAACTCATAACTGCTTCGATGAGCTGACAAAAATCCGGAATTTTTAGATTTTCTCATATGGTTATGCGACGAAGCGAGGGAACCAGGCGCGAAATTGTCAGATCACCGCAGCTCCTGTCATCATATCACAAATACATGTGTCAATGTCGGCCTGATTATTTCTGAGTAAATCTGACTGGATTTGGTCCAGTACCGATGCGCCGTATTTGGGTGTTCTTCAGAAATACAGTTTTTCTGCGCCTCATATTCGCAATAAGCAAGTTTATCTCAGAAACAGTCATATATTAAGTGGACAACGGTATACAGGTATACAGAGCTCGAATATGTTCAGACTCTCACGTGTCCAAATTTCTTCGAATGTTTCGGAAAACTCGCGTGGGTCTTTTCACTGGGCCTCATTGGTCCTTATCAAGCTGTTTCAGGCTCTCAAACAAGCCCAAGCCATAAGCAACACATTTCATGAGAGGATCATGCACATCAAGGACTTCAGACCCACTGTATATGTCTTCTATCGTGATGGAACATTACTAGTTATCCCGTGAGTCTTGTGAACCTCTGTCCAAAGTTGGGCTGAAGGTAGCTCTGATATTTGCTGTGAATCAGAATTTTTTAGCAAGAGAAAATCCTCCCATGCCATTGTCTTATTCTGATGCAGAGTTCTTTTAGTTGTTTTGATAATTGACTTCGTGAACATATGGACAATTGACAATAACTCCCGGAACCCTAAATTGGTGGACTTTTCTCCGTAAGCCATTCCCTTGCCCACTGTCATTAGAAACGCTCCATCTCCCTCGCTAGGTGGACCATAGTGGTGTACCATTTCTGCGTAAGTCTTCCCACTAGGCATCATCCCAGGAACTCAAATTACATCAGGGAACGCGGCCGATCCTCCACTTACGGGCGGCCAATTGCAAGGTCACGGAGACAATGCTTTCACGAAGCCATACCACTCTCCGGTTCAATCGCGAAACTCAACAGGATGACGGTGAGGCAACATATGAACTAGAGGAAGGGCGCAATTAGTTCTTGCGGTTCTCCCTTTTTGTGACTTCGGTACTTGGAGAAGCTGGCTGTTCGAATCTGGATGTAGACATTCAGGGTATTGTCACCTTGCGATCGTATCCTTGCATCATGAACAGAAAACCAAGAGGAAACAGAATGATTGGTACGGGAAATAACGGGGGAAAGCCACGGGTGCATGGGATACAGAAATGTGATAATGGTGTTCGATGAAACGATTGCAAATGAACGGTGTAATCTACAGAGCAACGATAAACAAGAGCGGATAGACGGCAATGGCTCCAGAAGCTTAAAAAAAAAAGAATTTTCTGGTGTCACTTGCTTGATGGTATCCTGTACGCATGGTGAATACTCTGTGGGTGATACAAGGTCTCAACGCGGCGTTGCTGAAGCCAATACGGAGGCTAACAGGCTGGGTTGAACAACAATGGCGAGTGAAACGCCTCATGCCTGGAGCTTGAAGCTGAATGAGTCTCATCCCGCTTGGGGACACACACGAGTAGATTACATTGGCAGACCTGCTACGGCTACCTCGTACTCGGGCAAGAAACCGGGAGTTTCAACTGTGAGTCCCACAGGTAATCCTTGCCACTCTTCAGATCCCAACGTCGTTTGGGTGCAAGGGGAGGATATGGTCCTTGGTAGTCCACGATACTAATTTACCGATGTACAGTTTTGGTCATCTATATAAATTGAGAAGGGAGTAGAACATAATAACACAACGAGTGAAAAGAGCACAATAAATAACCAACACACAGCCTGTCAATCCATCCAACCCACCGAACGCAAAGTCCGATCTCGAACCAATCACTCTTGCCTCAAAAATGCATCCAACTCATCATCCAACTCCTGCTGCGTCTTCCTTGGTCGATCATCACCCCTCCTAGCACCCCTCCTCGCATCTCTCGTCTCTCTCCTCCCCGACCCACCTCTCCTCTTCCGTCCACCACCAGAATCAGCATCCACAGGCGACAACCTATCCCACAGCGACCCCAAACTCGACTCCCGCTCCCATTCTACATCATGATCACCCCCACCTCTTCGAACTCCGTGCGGTCCGCGTTCACCATCTCGATCCCGGCGCCGTCGTGGCAAGGGCACCATCAACCGGTCTTTCAACCCTAATCCAGTTCGTTCTGCAGGATTGCGGTCGTTCTCGAATAGTGTCGGGTCGGCAAACCGGTCGAGCAGTGTTCGACCATCAGTCGCGATATAATCCGACCGCATTTTAGACGGAGGCGAAGGCGGCAATACGTCGACTTCCGGTGGTGACGATGACTTGTCTGCTCCTGTTTCTCCATCCGCTGTTACACCCTCCGAGTCGGATTCGCGTAGGAACGAATCCAGTTCAGCGTCCAACCTCCGTTTCTCCATTTCCACATCCACCAAACTATTCCCTCCCCCATCGGCATGATTAAGCCGAGCACGTTTTACAGGGGGAAGATCCCGTCCATTGAACAACTCCTTCCCCGCATCCTCGCCATGTTTTTTGTAAAATTCACTCTCGCGTTTTGCTCCTTTTTTCTTCACATCGTCAAACCTCGCCCAACGCATTTTCAAAACCCCGCGCAGCCCCTCACTCACGCCGAGTGAGCTATTGATCGTCGTCTCTGGGGGCCAGATCGTCATAGGTATAGGTTTCGCGGTGATGAAACCGTCAGCGTCATGGTCAGTAACAAGATTTGCGTCGTTAGAGGCGGTGGTAGCTTCTGTGGCGTGAGAGGGTTTTTGTAGAGAGGCAAAGGCACTGCGGGCGAGTGCGTTGGAGGGGTAGACGAGTATACATGTTTGATCGTTTACCCATTCGAGGCCGAGAGGGGTAGTGTCAAAATGTTTGGCGTACGCAAAGAGGCGGGCGGTGGGGAGGTGTGAGATTGGGGTGCCTTGCAGGAGAATTGCGTTTGCGCGGTAGCCGACGTCTGTTGGAAGGAGGGGTGGGTGAGGCGTGAGTTGGGGTGGAGATGTGGCGTACCTTCGTCCATTTCGACTTCGTTGTCCTCAAGAGTTTCTTTTACCCGTTTTGAGCGGTCGAATGTGATTTCTGTTTCGTCATCGTCGCGTTTGCGCTGCGTGCAACATTGCGCAGTGACGAGTATCATAGAATGTGCCGCAGAGAACGCAAGTCCAAAGGGGATTCAATGTGGGTTCAATGCGCCCATTGGAAGTTGTCGAGCCGCCAGGAGAAGATAGCACACGAGTGACCAGGGTGAGCGTGGCCAACAGATGGTCAAGAGCCATTTTAACAAAGAGCATCCGCCGGCGAGCAGAAACAAGATCTTGAATCAGGTTTTTGTACTTCTATCAACCAAAGAGCCCACAAAACACACCTTTGCACTCCGCGCTGCAGCACTCGCGTCTTCAAGCAAATAAATCTTGGTGTTCCCTATACGACTTCTAAGTGGGTTCGAATTCGAACGAGGGTCATCGGCCTCAGATGTGGTAGGGAGTTGATGTTCGTAGGCGATGCTGTCATCGTAGGAGAGAGTACTTTGTGGTTGGTCATCCAGTTGGATTTCCGTGGTGGAGGACACGAGGTCTGTGGCTACGTCCATTGTATCCAGCGGGAAGGGGAAAGAAGGAGAAAGGGAGAAAGGGAGAGAGCAGCGGAAAGGGTCGTGGGCCGTGATGTGATGACCACATCAGCAAACAAATCACTTCTCTTGAGCTTCACCCTTTGTCTTTGGCAGATTTCGAGTCTCATCTATCTCTTCCCTATTTCCTTTGCTGCTCTATCGAACATTTGGGAAACAGAGGGATGTCAGATACCGCTGAACCCGTCGTGAAGAAGAATAAATCTCATAGAAAAGATAAACGTCAGTTTTTTCCCCAAGATGTGCAGTAGTATGTTGGACTGACTTGACTCCGCGCTGACTGCAGCTTGGGATACCGATGATATTGACCAGTAAGCCTGTTCGTTTTCCCTCCCCAATTAGAAGCAGGAGCTAATAAAATACTTCTTTCGTAGTGTAAGCCATGTCTAAGCAACCTCACACAAACCTGATCAGGTCTTCGTATTCTCCAGTGGAAAATCGATCCATTCACACCATCCGACAACAAAGGCGGTACATTCACAGAGGAATCCTCCTTCGCAACTCTATTCCCCAAGTACAGAGAAAAGTACCTACGAGAAGTATGGAGTGCTGTTACAAAAGCTCTGGAAACACATGTACGTCCGAGTCCACCGCCTTTCCAAACATTTCTCCTTACTCTCACTTATCACCTTTCCCTTACCCCCCGTTGCGTACTCTACCTGTCGGAAATGAAGGGCGTAGCATGCACACTCGACCTAGTAAACGGCTCCATGTCCGTCCGCACCACCCGCAAAACCTACGATCCCTACATTATCCTCAAAGCACGCGACATGATCAAACTTCTCGCTCGCGGTGTTGCGATTAACCAAGCTGTGAAAATCTTGGACGACAACATGGCATGTGATATTATCAAGATTGGGAATTTGGTGAGGAATAAGGAGCGGTTTGTGAAGCGGCGGCAGAGGATTATTGGACCAGATGGGAGTACATTGAAGGTGCGTTGCGTTTTATGTGGTTGCGGGGAGTTAGTTCCTCCGATAATGTATTGACCGGCGTACGTTTAATTTAGGCTATTGAGCTCCTGACGCAGTGCTATGTATTAGTGCAGGGAAATACTGTCAGTGTGATGGGGCCGTACAAGTCCCTGAAGGAAGTGAGACGGATAGTGCTCGATTGTATGAAGAACATTCACCCCATATACCGAATAAAAGTACGCCCTGCATCATTCATATTAAAAACACGGCTACACTAATCAAACCAACGACAGGAACTCATGATCCGTAGAGAACTTGCCAAGGACCCAAAACTAGCCAACGAATCCTGGGACCGCTTCCTCCCCAAATTCCGCAAAAGGCACCTCAAAACTTCAGAGAAGACGGCAAAGAAAAACGAAAAACTACAGGCCAAGGCAGAAGCACGGGCGGCCGCCGGTCTGGCCGCGGACGTGGAAGAGGCGAAAAAGGAAGTGCAGAAAGAGAAAGCGAAGAAGAAAGTGTACACCCCGTTCCCACCGGCACAGCAACCTCGGAAGGTCAGTAGGATCTCGATTAAACTCTATTACGATTATCGTTATGCCGCAAACGTGCCATGGATTCACGGTTGGTTTTGGGCGGTGTTGGAGCACAGCTGTTGTTGAAGCTGTTTCTGATTTGACAGCCTGGCACGGAGGCTCGTTTGGGGATTAACCCTCAGTCCTGACCCGGTTAACCGACACCTCTGCTGTTACAGATCGATCTACAACTCGAGTCGGGAGAATACTTCCTCAAGTCACACGAGAAAGAAGCACGGGAGGTGGAGCGTCGGAAGCAAAAGGTGAGTGACATCCCCGTCATGCCATGACTGTATCAGCCCTTCATGAGCTAACGCAGCTTTGTGTTATATTTATAGCAACAAGAGGCGACTGCCAAGCGGAAAGAAGAGCGGGCCGAGGCGTTTGTTGCGCCTGTGGAAAAGGCAGCACCGACGGTAGAGGAGCGATTGAAGAAGAAGAAACGATCTGCAGCAGAGTCTGGGCTGGACAAGGAGGAGAGAGCGGAGGGAGTGGAGAAAGAGCAGCGGAAGAAAAAGAAAAAGAGAGAGGAAGATTAGGGTTGGTGGACGTGAATTATTCTGTGACATTAACATATAGTTATATTGGCGTTCCGTCCACAGACATTATCGTGATCGGGCGTCCTGCCATATACGAGCAATCGATAGGACTGTGAGAGACCCGCTGCCAATGTGCTGAAACTCGCTTAGCGATGAGACAGCCGCTGACCAGGATCGTGGTGATGGGGGTGATGGCCAGGGACACATACAGTCCTCCTGGTTTCTCGGGCAAACCTTGCCCATGCTGCTGGATCCCTGATCTTCATGGCCACCGCTGCGCTTCATATACATAAGTCATATCCTAGCGTCTCCGCCTTCCCACTATCTCCTCCGCCGCCCAAGATGTCCTCTTCTCTGGACCCAGGAAGACCTACGGATTACTCAAGCGACACCATACCCCAAGCACCGAAGACGCCCCAACTATTAAAAGACTTTAGCAGCGACATCCCGCTCTGTCCTGTCAGACGCAACCCGTCTGGCGACTCTGTGGGCTCTGTTACCCACAACCTCCCCAATCTATCCTACTCAAAGTCTACGTCCAGAAACAATGTATCTGATGAAATAAGCACAGAGTATAACCCACCCATGAGAGGCAGCGCATCGGTCCCTAGACCCAATCGCGTGCGGAGCCACTATTTATCCTTAGACCATGCTATAGCAGACAACTCGCAACCTGAATTCAAGCCGGAACGACTATATGCTGATCAGGGTGATAACAGCTCCGACTCGAGCTTGGAGGACAAAGACCGCGGGCCGAACAACCACAGTCGAAATGTCAGTGAAGGACAAGGCTATGCCTATGACTCCTACCCACCGAAACCCAACTACACCTCTGGAAAAATCAGCGCTACAGAAACGGACTTTCTCAAAACGCCAACGCCATCCCTCTTTCCCCGTGGACTACCCAAACCTCCAAAACGACATCCATTCTTACAAGGCTACGAAGCACCTGAATGGAGAACATTCGCAATTCACACGCTGTTCTGTCTCCTCGCGTATCCATTCATTTTGATCTTCGTGGTGATAGCAAGAGGGCGAACATTGTTTTGGACGCGGTTGCTCGTGGGTGCGGGATATGGGATTGCGGGTCTGTCGTTGAGCATGAGTTTGCTTATGCTTGCGAGGAGGCATTTGGAGGCTGCTGGTGAGTGGTTTGTTGTTGTTTTCGTGTAATTGAGGGCGTATTGAAGAGTATTGGATTCACCAGCATGGGCGACCGTGATACACCAATCAAAGTCCCATGATCGTCCTGGTATACGGTTAAAGGACATTGCACCACATGCGGAGAATCCAGTGAGCGCGTATAATGGGCTCATGCTGCTATGGAATCGGCATATGTACCGAGGGACTGCTCGCAAGAATCGGGCACATTACGAGTATGGGTCGATCCCACACTTCAAGCTCATCACCGGTATCTGATCTCGGTTGAATTTAGCGCCCGACCTTGGTCTATACATATCATATTCTTCCTCATACTCTTCGGAATCGCTGGGGTTCTCCCATTCATCTTCGGTCGTATAGTAGACATTGATACACGAATCGAGGTAAGCCGCTCTCCTAGCTTCTTTTCCATTTCCCCCCGTCTGATTGACTATTCCACTGTTGATGACAGAATCAACATAAGAATTACTATGAAACCTCGATCAAAGGTGATATCTCCGACGCAGATGTGGAGAGGGCAAAGAATCTTACTTCATGGTTCGACGTATGTGTGCTGTCCAACCCACCTCCACACTCCCAACACAATGTCACCACATCTAACTATAATTCTCCTCCGTTCAGGACTGGCGACTCACATGGACTCTCGCGCCCTACTCCAGCCATGGTGGTCTCCCTCCCGTCATTGACCTACCATGGACGACCACAAACCAGACTGATCAAGTTTACTTTTCCGAGACGACGAAATCACAGTTATTGCCTGATGGGAAGGGGTTTGGGACATTCGAGCCAGACGTGCTAACTCCTTCGCTGGATCCTCAGGAATCGTCTGCTTCGGTGAGTACGTTGGGGAATCAACTTTCACCTGGGAATGTTGTTAGGTGCGTACTTCTACTTTACGCGTATACAGGTGCTTATACATAATGCATTTGTAGGCAACCACGTTGGGGTATCAGGATCAAGTGCGCCAAGATCCCGGACGCCGAGAATAATATGTGAGCGGATTCTGAATGCTTATTTAGCTTAATTTCTGATGATGAAGGCAACAGTCTTCCCATAAGTAAGAACCTTTCAAGGACGTATGTGTTTATACCGAAGGAGACGGTCGGGAGTTTGTTAGATTATTATCAGAAACCTCTCCCGACCAATTTTACTCCTCCGACGATGGCTGTTGGCGATCAGGACTGGCCATCGAACGTTGACCAGAGTAAGATTTTGCGGGCGGGTGAGTTGGTTTTTTGAAGAGTCATGAATGATTGTTTCTTGATTTCCTTATTGGCAGTTGATTTCTATAGTAATGGAGTGAATCACGCGTATTGGAGTCAACCGCTCTATGGCATGGGTGTGTGTGCTCCTCCATTTCTAAACGGATTATGAAACCAGGATCTTGACATACTTTCGTTCCTCTTAACAGGCGAAGACGACACCGGCTTCGTCTCCCTCGAAATCGTCCTCATCCGGCTCAACACCACCTTCGCACCCCAAGGCAACTTCCCACTCCGAGGCGACGTGGTCCCCGATATCAATGGCACAGCAACCTACATCGGATACGACGCCGCCGTCTGCATCGAGCTATTTGAACCATGGGTCGTGGAGGTGTATAACTCCACTGTGGGTAACCCCACGACGTTAAGAATTATAGAGAAGGGTAATGTGGTGCGGGATTTTAATACGGGAGATGTGAGGGAAAAGAGGATGGGGAAGGCGGTTGATGATGCGAATGTGAGGAGGGAATTGACATCGAGGAGGATTCAAGCGGTGTATGAAGCTGCACATCAGAATAGCCTGAATCAGATGATTAAGGATAATGGACGAGATTCGTGGTATGTTCCTTCGCCGATCGTATGTTCCGCTCCTTCACTTGTATACATCTCTCGCCAACCAACCTCACTCGGTATATAGGCTATATCGTACACAACAGGACAAGGCGCCTTCGGGTACACATCCCTCTCCTCGGAGCACTACCAAAATGCCAGAGCACTCGGAGATGCGAGTAACATGTTACCTTACTTTGCCGGGTCGGGCTCGATCGTCGCAAGGGTATACCCAGATCGTGTACTCGCATATGCATATATCAACCCGGTGCAAATGGTCATTGCGCTGGTGGTTGTGTTTGGGCTTGGGCTGGCAGCGGCGTTGTTTGTGCCTAGGTTGCCGATGGGTGTTCCAAGGAGAGGGTTTGAGTTGTATTCGTGGGTGGCGGCGTTTTATGCGGATGAGTTGGTCGGCGTTGGGAGGGGCGATGTGCCAGGTGTGAGCGCGAGAGGGTTTGGAGACGGAGGGAATGGGGGTGGTGCAACGGGTGTGGAGGGAGGACCTGGGCAGGTTGGGTTACCGATTGGACGGAGGATGGAGGTTGCGGAAATTGAACAGCATATTGGGGACGTTAGGTTCCGGTATGTGCCTTGAGAGAGATAAAAGGGGTGTGATTTTGGGCCACTTGAATTTGTCCTGCGAGCTTTTTTTTTGCTTTCTTTTGTGTACGACTCGGAGTGATGACAACCTTGACATTGTAGAAGTGCAACATCCATCTATTACACAGTGCATTTTGTAAACACGCTCTTGCTGCTTCGTGTCTTAGTGCAAGGTTGGGGTTGGAGATAAGCTGTGCACTTGCGGGGGTGAGAAGAGAGGTCGATAGAGCTGCTGAGAGATCACACCTGATAGACTCATCAAAGGGCTTCCCCACTCTTCGCGCGGATGAAAGCCACCAGTGTTGTTGGTTACTATAGAAATGAATGACTTTCCATGGTGCTACGTTCTAAGCCAGTTCTGGATGAGTGTTTGGTGGGCCATCCCTCCTTGGCAAAGTAGTCTCTCGGTCAACTCTCTTCGGGCCATGAAGGATCGTTATTAGTTAGGCGGGACCATGGAACAAAGTGTGGTTTCCAATGAAGAAACGGGCTGAGGTATGAAACAGGATGTACGTGGGTGACAGGTAAAGGATTATAAACAGGGAATCACGGGTAGATGTAAATCAAGCTCATTCCGACTTTTTCTTCTTCTTTTTCGGCGAGTCGCTCGACGGGGCTGCAGCTGCAGCTGCTTTTTCAGCTTTCTTGGCCTTCTTGGCTTCTTTCCTTGCTTTGCGTTCTTCTTCCGTCTCCTCCTGATGAAGACAGTCAGAAAAGCCGAGGCAAGAGAGCTACTCTGGTTATTCACCTTGGCAGGCGACTCGTCCTCAACAGTAGGAGGAACCTCGCTTTCTGTCCGCTTCCGTTTCTTCTCCTTCTTCTCCTTCTTAGACTCTTTCTCCCGTCCAGCCTCCTCATCGACATCCATCTTGGTTTCATCCTCCTCTTGAGCCTCCTCCTTCCCCTTCTCAGCTTTCTTCTTAGCCCTCTTCTCTTCTTTCGCCCTCTTCTTCTCTGCCTTCACGTCTAACACAACCTGCACGGCGGCTTCCATAGGATCATCGCGCTGCGTCGACACAAAGTCCACAGCATCAGCTTTAATATTGTATGTCTTTGTCTCGCCGCTCATTGAGAACCGTGCTTGTTTCTTGGCGCCATTTTCAGAGAAGCGGCGTGTAGTGCCGAGTTCGGATTGGTGTTCAAGTGCGCGCAGGCGGGATTCGAGTTTCACGCGGTTGTCGAGTCCGATGGAGGAGGCTGATTCTTCGGATTTGCCGTCCGAGTCGGTTAGGGCGTCAACACGTATTGAGAGGGCTGCTTTGGTTGCTACCATACGAGCCATCTGGGAGGTGGTGGTGAGTTGAGTTTTAGTTTGATGGTGTGAGGAGCGAAGGCTAGAGAACTCACTTTTCCCTTTAGTTTGGGAGGTGCTTGGCCAATTAGTGATGCCTAGAGGTTCGTGAGCTGAAAATCACGTCCAGAAGGATGGGCAGCACATACGTGATAGATAAGACCATACTTGGGTGTATCATGTTTAGTTTTGAGTGCACGGAACAATGCTTTCTCAGCACCAAGAATTTGAATTGTGCTCGCTGGATGTTTTGCGAGGTTCAACAAGCTACCGGCGTGGCTAATCAACCGCGCGCCGACGAGCTCACCAACGAGGGCGGTGAGATTAGGTGCGATAGCATTCATGCGGTTGCGAAGGTATTCGGCGAGTTGTGTACGGTAGGAAGAAATGGAGATTACTTGGTCACAGAGGGAATGAATGTGCGCGATGTCTGAGTCGGAGATTTCGGTGCCCATGGATATTTCGGCAGCGGCTTTAAGGACTGCTTCGAGGTCTTCGGGAAGAATGCTAGAGAAGTCTGTTGAGGCCGCGTTGGTACGGAAACCTAGGAGGTAATTAGGGGTTAGAGGAGGTCGGGAGATGGTGACAAAGAAGGGGAACCGACCCATATGTCGAATGACTTTTGCATAAGCGATGTTGTCCGAGATGATTTTAGCCATCTCAGGGAAATGCCAGCCGTACCATTCCTAGATGACAATATCAGAGGAGGCACCTATAAAGGAGCTTTGAGACGAACTTTGACACGCATGGCATAAATGTTAATTTCTTTGTCGAGATCATCTAGCAGAGCAATGGCTTGGACGACCATGGTATCGACCTTGTCGGGTGAGAATTTGAGTTTGAATCTGAGAAACATCAGAGCGAGGCTGCATGGAGAATGCGCTGTTACACTGACCGGGATAGGGAGTGTGATAGACCCAGGCTCATGGTAGCAAGGTCTTTCGGGTCTAAGCCATCCAGTAGCGCGGCAAGTTGACTTCGGATACCACGCCATAGTTCGTTCGAGCCCTCGGATTGGACAGATACTTTGATGCTCAGTTTTTTAGAAATTGAACGACCTGTCCGAGGAAGGAGGGCATGAAGTCAGAGGTACCCGAAGCATGAAGTATATGAGAGGATTTCCCACCAAGATTAGGATCAACAACAAGCAATGAGTCTTTCCCCTTCCCCTTATTGACGACCTCATCGGTTAGGAATTGTTTCAGGCCCTTTCCAAGTTTACCCCCCTGGAGAGCAGTGATATCTTCCACTGCAGTAGCGGTTGATGTGAATCGATGTAGCGCTTTTAGTTTGAGACTGATGACAGATGAGAAAGTCAACAAAATGTACTGCAGCAACTCAGAGCAAGACATACAGTTTATGTGCCTTCTCCGGACTCTCGAATTCCTTCCATAGGTCAGCACTCTCGAGTTTTGCGCTATCAGTAACCTTGAAGAGGCAGTACCCCAGTGCTGTCTCGTATAGTACGAGCATTTTGAAGTATCCAATACAGGGCTTCGTAGAAGAAGGGAGAAACGAAAACAAAGCGTCTCAACGCCGAAGACGATAACGAGGACCAACTTTTTCGTGTGGAAAGAATTTTCAGAACTTTCCCATCAGCGGAGGCGGCCGTGGGTGAGTACTTCCTTTTCCGCTGATGTTCGATCAGCTGTAGGGTGGCAATGATCTATTAATATTTTAATGATCTTTTCTCAACCCCTGCACAACCCGGCTGATCATCCGAGTATTGAGATCAGTGGGAAATGAACTTTGACTTGATACTACCATCATGTTGTGGTCCTCCCTGTTTCTGGCTTTACTGCTTCCACTAGGCTACGGACGTCTCGGCGATAAATGTGACAGCCTAACGCGGACTCAACCCGTTCTACAACAGAATCTGGACGACCATCACCTGGTAGAGCCAAAGCTGACAGTGCCGCACCTTTCCTCCATTGTATCCAGCCACTACACTGTACTGACACACCCGCACTTTCCGAACCACAGAGTGCGCGTCAAGAAGACGAATTTCTGTGACCCGACCGTCAAGTGAGTCTTGCCTTGTGCCCCAGCAAATGCGATGATGTTCACCCCTTCGTCGCTTGAAGTGTTTATACAGGATACCTTGACGTAGACGCCGGTGCCAAACACTTATTCTTTTATTTCTTTGAGAGCCGCCGAGATCCAGATAAGGGTAGGCTCTATGTGCACGTTATCTCTGTGCCGCTTCTGAGCTTTGGTCGTCAGACGACGTTATGATGTGGATCAACGGAGGTACGAGCCCTCCCAAGGTTATACATCTTTATGGAGCCTGATGCATGAAATATCTAGGCCCAGGTTGCTCCTCAGCAATGGGTCTCTTGATGGAATTGGGTAAATATCGACCCTGTCTTCTCTGACCAGGTTCAGCTGAAACCGTTGTCCATCTCTAGGTCCATGCAATATTGATATGGCTAATCGCTCCCCTAATGGTACCCTATGGAACCCGTATTCCTGGAACGAAGAAACCAACATTTTCTTCCTCGATCAACCGTGAGTGTCATACTCTTCGCAACCTTGGCTTGGCCGATCTGACTTATACGCCGCAGTGTTGGGGTTGGATTCTCTTATGCGGATTATGGTGAAACCATCGAGACCACAGAAGATGCTGCTAAGAATGTGGACGCATTCATTAGGATCTTTTTTGAGACGTTCCCACAGTTTACTGGTCGCCGTCTCCATCTGGCTGGAGAGTCCTACGGAGTGCGTATTTACTCCTCACACAGTTACACAGATTCTTGTGGTACTAACTATGCCATCACTACGGCATAGGGACGGTACTTACCTGTCTTCGCGAGTGAAATATACGATCAAAATCAGGTCGCCGAGAGGGAAGGAAGATCGACTCTCAACCTCCAAAGTGTGCTTATTGGTAATGGTATAACGGATATCTCAACGTAAGGTCAGCTATTCTCATGCCTTCTCGATACTGACTTCAACCATAGCTTATACCTTGGTCGGTACGAAGTCGAATGTGGAAGAGCATCGTTAGACGTACCGTTCCAGACAATATCTGCCTGTGTGCGGATGAAGGTGGCTGTGAGTCCCAACTCGCCCAGAATCTGATGAGTTTTGAATCAACCTGAGTTGATGCACGTCACTATCTCTTAGCTTCCACGCTGCCAGAAACATCTCAAGGAATCATGTATTAATCAATTCGACACCATCAACTGCCGTGCGGCTGTTAACTTTTGTGATAATGAGTTATCTACATCGATGTGGGCCACCGGTGAGCAGTGCCTGCCTAACTACTTACCGGATATCTTGATCGTTGTAAATAGGCAGAAACGTCTATGATATATCCAAGGCAAGCACACCAGAGACTGGTTTGAAACGGAGCTTACCTCCTGTGATTCTCAGATGTGCGAGGGGGATTTATGCTACAAAGAGAACGATGCTATCAAGGCATACCTCGACCTCCCTGAAACTCGCGAGACGTTGGGTGTCGAAATCCCAGGAAATTTCTCCGCTTGTTCGAGTGTCGTTGGTCAGAACTTCAATGCACATATGGACAAATGGGCAGCACACACCCAAGATTACGTGGCAAACCTCCTCGATCGCGGAATCCGAGTTCTCATATATGCTGGGACCTACGACTGGCAGTGCAATTGGATCGCAAATAAACTTTGGGTCGAAAAGCTGATCTGGAGCCAAAGCGAGGTCTATCAAAAAGGATCCTGGAGAGAATGGACCGTTGATGGAAGGGCTGTGGGCGAAGTTAAGCAGACCGATTTGCTCAGCTTCGTCACTATTAGAGGGGCTGGACATATGATAAGTTTTTTCTCTATGCACCTATTTATGCACGTTCTAATTCTGGGTTTTTCTATTTACGTTCCCCATGATAAGGCTGCAGAAGCTCTTGCTATGGTGTCCAGATGGCTAGCTGGAGAAAAGATCTGATTGGGCCGAGGTTATGACAGATCGTATCCATCAATTTAGGAGTTTGAACGTGATGCGTTTTTTGCAAGTATCACCCATGTCGTCCTGTATGACGTTGAAAGCTGTCGGATCACCAGCAAGACTATTGGGGTAGTAAATTCACACTATGATCAACTGATACAAGTTGTCGGGTTACTAGGGCTGAAGATTGAGGATCTGAGTTGGGCACAAAAAGTCAGGTCAGCGAGGAAACGAGTGGGCTAATGAATGTGTGACGAGTTCGACAGAAAAAGGGAGTGCTGTTGGATGAACAGTCGAATGAAGGAGTGGCTCTTTTCTGTTTCAATCGTTCCGGAATTTGCCACCTCTGCTTGAGCTCCGAAACAGCAGGCTTGCGGGAAGTCCTATCACGTTGGTCCGTACCAGTGGACGACAGTCTACAATTAGAATTTGTGCTGGTAATTAGAGCATATTTGCAAATCGTTTCCAGCGAGAATCTGGACGCAGAACAATTCGGTTCCAATTCAAAACTCACTTGAGGCGAAGTTGCAAATATGTTCCATCCCCCCTCGTTTTTATTCCGGTTTCCTCTCGTGACAACGTCGGAGCCTATAGCTTGCGCACGGGAGCTACGGTGACGGAGAACCAATCTCGTCGTGGTAACTCCTGGCCATCGTTCTCATCCATCAAACGCATCATTGATTCATCCCTCGCTGTCCATCATTAGCGTCAATTCGCAGCGTGAGTTGAGTTTACTTACATCTGATCTGAACATCTCTCCTTTGATGTCACACCAATCCCAGTGTTTTGGGTCTTCGATACGAACTGCCATTTCCCCATTTTTCATGTCAGCAGTACGACGACGGTTTGCCGTTGTCGATGACTCTTAGGCATCTACTACTTGGCTTGGGGATGAGCAACTAATAAGTGATCCAACGCAAGCCAGCTTATTGTAACAACGGAAACCGTGACCTTTAAAAAGTCTCAATTGGCGCGACAATAGGTACAACTTTCTGGAAATCCAGCAAAATCCATCTCCATAGCGATCGTCCAACCGGGCTCGCCGCAACCAATCAGTCGAGGAGACGGACCGATACTTCGGGCGGTTCCCATGTCACAAGTGTATACAAATACTTGATGGTCGTCCGACAATCACGTCCCTCCACGGTTTCTTTTCCTCCCCCTTCTTGCTACCCTAGTGAGTCATTACGACGTTCGTTCTACCGTCATCCAGTACTGACTACAGCATCCCTCTTCAGCCGTTCGTCTTGGGCTTGCCCGGTCGCTTGTCCCCTGGTCCCTTTTCGTTCTAATCTATCTCTTCGTTCTTTTCACACTCCTTTGAGCGGGCTTCTTTTCGATTCACACTCAGCAGCATTTTTAATCTATTACCATGCATCTCTCTTCATTCGTCGCTTTGGCTCTCGCAGCTGGCCCCGCCTTAGTCTCCGCAGCTCCGGCTCGCATTTATGGCAAGCGCGCAGATTCGGATATACTGGTGCTCAGTACGTCATCCTCTCATCCTTGATTTTCATGTCTTGACCTTGCGTTCAGAGTTCGCCGATGTCCTCGAGCAACTTGAAAGCAGTTTTTACTCCCAAGCGCTTCAAAAGTTCCAAGAAACCGATTTCACTTCGGCTGGTTTCGGTTCGACTGCCATTCCCATTGAGCAGTTTAAGGGTATCCAGCGGGATGAAGCTACACATTCTACCGTCCTTCAGAGTGCTTTGAAAGCCCTCGGAGAAACCCCCGTCACGAGCTGTAAATTCAACTTCGACTCTGCGCTCACTGATGTCGCTACCATGGCTGCCACAGCCCGAGTCGTTGAAAATGTTGGCGTCGCTGCATATCTGGGCGGTGCTACCCTTATTACGGATCCGGTCCTTCTTACTGCTGCTGGATCCATCTTGACGGTGGAAGCCCGTCACCAAACGGTGTTGAATATCCTGTCTGGCGGTGGTACCGCCATTCCAGCCTCATTTGATATGGCGTTGAGACCCAACGAGATCCTCGCCATTGCTGCGCCGTTCTTTGATGGGCCTTGTGATCTCGGCGTTCCTGCGAACCCCACACTCACCATCACCAATACTGGACCTGTTGGCCCTGGCACTCTCTTGACGTTCGATTCGCCTGCTTTGAATGGCACTCTGTCTAAAGACGTGAGTTGATGATGCTTCCATGGCAATGCCGGTGAGGTGCTAATTACAATTTGATGGTCGCCTCAGAGCTTGTTCTGCCAAATGATGCTTGGTGGTCAACCGGTGTCCATTCCTCTCCCAATGAACCAATGTGTTGTTCCGGAAGGTATCAATGGTCCTGTTGGTATCTGGATTACCTCCGACGGTCAGCCCCTGATCAACAACGTCCGTGATCGTGCGTCAACTCAGTTGGTTGCTGGGCCCACCCTCGCTTTCATCGATACCCAACCCCAGTCCCTCGGTCAGCTCACGCGCAAGACTGGAGGCTCGAGTGCTGGAAACTCCAGCAATTCTGGAAGCAGTGGAAGCACTAATGCGAGCCCTGGCACCGTCAGCACTAGCACTCGCACGATTTCCCCTGCTGAGGCTTCATCAATCATCGCTAGTGCCTCTGGTACTCCCACTGCCACAGATGCTGCAGCTAGCGATCTATCAGGAGCTTCGTCAACATCTGCTACCGCCACTGCTTCTGCAAATGGTGCTCAACCTAGCGTTGGTAACAGCACTGACGGTAGCGCTCCCAACCCTGCTGCTAATCCTACGCCCGGCCAGCCCAACGAGTTTAAAGGAGCATCTCCAGATGGCAAGTTAACTGTCCTCGGCTGGTCCATTGCCCCGGCTCAATGAAGGGGAGTTATGTTGGGGCGAGAGCCGAATAGTAAATCGCTTTGTTGTTTCAGGAAATATGCTCGCTTGACTTAGACGTGTTCATGATGCCACTGTTAGATACCGGAAACTCACCCTCATTGTGGACTCTGAGTAATCTTTGGAATTACTGCTGCAACTTTCGATAATCTTGCCTGTCATGTATTAATTTTATCACTGGTTTACCTACAATTTTGCACAACTTCCCAGGGGAGGAGTTGTTCTGTTTCTACTTTTGTTCATCGGTAGCTGGGAATGGAACGACATTTGTAACGCAAAATACAATGGCACCTGCACCGTGAAGGAACAATTGGAGGGAAGCAAGGAGGATAAGAGGTTGTGGTTACATAAGCCCCAGGTGATTAGGGGACAGCGGTGCAGAGTCGATGGTTTCCCAACACCACTCATTCTCATCGTCGACCATGGCGAGCACTTCGTGGATGCCTACGCAAGGCAAGTTCCAGGTTACAGTTGGGTCCTCGTTGCGCCGTGCTCTCAAGGCACGTAAGCAGGGTGGAACACCCTCCGCGACGAACTCGAAACGAAATATCCCCGATAAAGACTTCTATTCATTCCGATGTGAGTTGCTCTAGGGAACTGTGGCTTTATCCCGTGAGTTTAACGCCAGTGGCACCTGCTTCACAGACAACTTCAAGCCTCCGGCTATTGACTCGACAAAGCCCGGAACAATCGAAGTGAAGAAGGGGAAGGATAAGACGCAGGTTGCTGTGGAACATCTGAGCTCGCAGGTATTTAGCAACTGTTCACGAACGTCTGCGGTCGCTCACAGTGTTACTTTAGGCAGGTGAGGCCTACGTTTTTGCTGGCACAGAAACGCAAGCCAAGGAATGGGATTGCGTACTGATATACGATGAGGAAACTGCAGTGAGTCGTCATGCCCAGAAGTCATTTACACTCGCTCAACATGTCATCAGTCATATACCTTGGAGAAACTGGACTCTTTTGTGATTCTCAATTGGGAACGCAAACGGACGCCAACAGTGAGGGGACCATCTTGTAGGTGCCACATCCTGCCCTTGCCCGTTGTGTTCTAATGCATATATGCGGTTTTATAGCTTCTGCTCCATCCCCTGCTGACAGAGACGCAGAAGGCGAGGACGACGAGGAACTTGAGAAGGAGTTGCTGGGATTGGCGGAGGACATTCCCCTTGCCAAGGCAACCAAGGCACGGCCTCCGCTTCCTCCTTCGCGACCTCCACCACAAAAGAAGGAAGAGGAAGAAGATGCTGAAGAGTTATTTATACCCGCTGCTCCAGATCCGGTACCTCAGCCACCACCCCCCAAGCCATCCATTGCGAAAGCTGCTCGTCCAACTAAACCGATGCCCAAATCCCGCCCTTCTGCTGCCCCGCCACCAGTGACAGAACCAGCTCCTCCACCAGTAGCTGTAGCACCTCCGGCCTCCTCCACACCGAAGACGGCCCCGAAACCCAAGAGGAAAGAACCAGAGGCACCTGTTCTCAGCGATCCAGAGGTCGAGGAATTGGACTTTGGACAACCTGCAAAGCGTGCCAAAGTGCCCGCTACACCAGCCACTACTGCTCCCCCTCCGCCTTCAAATTCCGAAGGCTTCGCACTCCCAGGATCACCAAATTCCGGATTCTTCCCTCCACCGCCCCCAGCAGCGCCAGTGGCAAAACCCCAACGAACGGTACCGCTGCAGACGCCCACTTTGCCCGCTGGTGCGGATGAGGATTCAGAAGAAGACGATTGGGAGGAGGTGGCTAACGCTGAACCTCCCCCTCGTGCGCTCAGCTATCATAGTGATGAAGGAGATGTTGATGGA
Organism: Podaxis rugospora; assembly: GCA_018524415.1. Classification (NCBI taxonomy): domain Eukaryota; kingdom Fungi; phylum Basidiomycota; class Agaricomycetes; order Agaricales; family Agaricaceae; genus Podaxis; species Podaxis rugospora. Next base: position 60,303 of record JAEUWL010000269.1, read on the forward strand.
GGGTTGTTTGGACCTGAAGATGCAGATGGTGATAAGGCACTGGAGGATGAGTTGGCGCAACAGCTAGATGAAGGAATGGAGGATTTGGATGGAGACTTTTTGGCGGCTGCGATGACGGAGCCGCCACCGCCATCTGATGTTCAGCCGATATCCTTGAACCAGTTTGCAGGTGGTATGGCGGATGATGATTCAGACGATGACTTCTCGTCGAGTGATGACAGTGACGACGATTGAGTGCTGAGCTACAGATGTTGTGAGTCTGTATTTATGTGGCTCAGGTTTGTGTATATCCTGTGTGCAATGTGTATAGTACTATCACCTTCTAGAACATGTCGAATCTCAAAACCAATTTGCGAACTCGTGACTTGTGGTGATATCGACTGCTCTAGTAGATCGCAATAGCGGTGATTCGGTCTGTTGAGGAGTCCCTAGCAGCGAACAAAGCTATCAAGGGTATAGGACGACCTCCGGATTAAACGAATGAGAGTTCATTTGTGTTACGGGTTGGTAAGGACAACAATCCCGTCTTCCATCCGCAGTCCGACAATAAAGGAGGGAGACAATACGATTGCCTACTAGGGAGTCAAGGGCTAAAGTGGAAACACGGATAGTTGTTGAATAAGCGACACCGGTACGGACACACCAAGTGAAGAGTGTGCCAAAAGCAGTGAGAGTGTTGCAGAATAAGGTATACATACGAAACAGAATTGGAAGAAAACTAAATTGGATACCCAAATGCAGCGGTGAGGCCGAGGAGTTATTCCGAAGTACAGGCTAGTTACTACCCCCTTACCATGAATGAAAGCTGATTGGGTTGTTTTGACACATGTCAACACCCGCAGTCTGAAAAGAACAAAGCTAGAAACGTAGAAATAAACTCAGCGTAGACGTGACTGTATGTTGTGATGAAATATCCCCCGAAGCGCTCTGACACGTTGAGAAAAGGAGAAGCGAGGTGACACAACAAAGGAGAGCAGATATTAATGTGCGAGGAAGTCAATGAATTGCTTCCTTAAATGGAATGTGCAGTTTACCAGAGAACCCGATGCTCCTCAGATGAGTGCATCGAGTTAGTCAGCGGGACAAGCTTCGAGCGCTTGAAAAGTAGAGGTGGTGGAAGGATAGTGAGCGGCACCTTCGGCGGTACCGCAGCAGCAGACGAGACCCCTCAACCTACAAACTCTTGCCCGAAGTCATCGGGTTTTACCAGGACTGCCTCAAGAGGGAACCCAGCACCACCCGTGCACCAAGAATGAAATTAGCGCAAGCAAAGCACTTGTTATAAAGCCCTATGAAGGGAAACTTTGAACCTACAGTTTTCACAAATAGACCAATGTCACACTTCACGACACCTCTTCAATCTTAGACATACACTTCAGGAACCACCACGTTAGACTTAAAGGTGAGTTGACTTTAGATAAGGAAATCCAGATATCTCCTGAACATTGAACCCATCACGACAGAACGTCCTTCCTGCCAAATGCACTTACTGCCACAGTGCCGCATCAGATGCCACCTAAACCGTGGATCATTGTTTTAGCAGTAGTCCTCTCGCTGGCACTTCTCGCTTTTATCATAGGCATTGGCTTCCTAATATGGCGAAGACGAAGGAGAGCAAAACTACTGAAAAGCATGGGACTCCTCGATCCTGTACCAACGCGGGCTCCTCCGCTCGATCCGTATTTCAACACACGGATGGCGACGGCAGAAGTGCAACTCTGAGGACAGCTCAACCTTTTATGCCATGCGACTGGTCAAGGCGGAAACGTCGCAGGAGGTGTTAGTTGCTAGATGGATGGCGTCACTCAAGAGTAGAAGGCGTTCCCATGGCATTAGGATCCGAAACAGCTCGAAGGTTTCAGGGAACGTGATCCAGGAGAGAACTGGGCAAGCTGCCCAGGTGGATGCGTAAATGATAGTGAGGTTAGCCGCCTTGAAACATTGGTGACATCGGGGGGTCAGTGGGTTCGGTAGGAATGCACACTTTTGGTATTGTATAGCCAGCTTTAAGTTGGCCAACGTGGATAGAGTTTGTTGCGTTCCTCTCATTTGTATGCTGGATCAGCTGGGACAAGTGAGTCGCAGGTCTCCGAGTCAAATTTGGCAGGCAGAGCGAAACCCGAAGGCATGAGGTCATTGAGGTTGACTCAGTAAAGAGTGGAAGAAGATACTATCAGAGGCAGTTGTTGTAAGTGCGAACATGTAGTATCATACTCGCCACTGGGTCCAATAGGATAAAGGACCCCAAAATTAGTCTGTGGACTCATGGGTACTTTTTGTGGATTCCCGCTACCTCATGGCCTTTCCACGTTCAAATCACAGCATGGAATACACCATACCGATGAAGATGGAGAATGGGATCTCAAAAAGTGTATCGATTGATGGGAGGGCTGGGACCAATCGGATTCGGATCCCAAGATTTACCACTCACGACGGGACATCGAAAAGGGCACATATACGGTATATCCTTATGTTACGGAATGAATAGTACCGAATTATGGCCATAACGGGATAAAGTTCCTGCTGCACTCCCACTTGAACGTAGTCCGGGGTCCCGGGATATCAAAATCGGTTGCAAGGAGTAAAACGGAACTGAGGTAAAGTGGATAACCTGTAAACGGACGACTCTGGGAAACAGGATATCCCTAGTACGTTTGTTAATGGGCACGAGATTAGAGATTGTCCTTTGACAGAAATCCTGTAGCTATCAACTGTGCAATATATTATCTCTCAGCCCCGTTAAGTCAATCAGCTACGCTCCCCAGCATGCTTGAACACAGATGACAACGAAGCCGTCCCGCAAACCGCTACTTGCGGTCCGCTCGTCTCGTCGTCGCAGACCTATGTATCAAAGCCATAAACATCGAGTCATCAAACGCAAAGCTCCCTGTTTGTCCCACCTACCGAAAGCTAAACTGTTATCTAGACTCTCTTGGCTCTTAAGCGATGTTCCAACTCCAGTTGTCACAAGTACACATAAGACTCTGTAACATATTACGAGTAATTTAGGATATACAGGGCCGTATGATAATGAACCTAAGGTCCGGTAACATCGTCCCTGAAAGCCGATCCATCGGTTTCAGGATGTGTCCAGTTTGAGCTTCTCCCAGAAGAACCGCAGGGAAGAAAGGGATAAGCCAGAGAAACAAACGATAGATTTGGTATGATCCCTGCGCGAGTTCGTGGTGGATTGAAGAGACTGTGGGTATATCTTCAGGTAGGTCACAGACCAAGTGTTTGAGCATTCTGGAACGTGTTTAAAGGCTGAAGATGTTACCGTACTTCCTCAGTCCTGATCAGACAATGAGGAATTTTACTCTTTGCTTGGTCTAGGCTTTAGTGAGTTTGCAAAAGCTATTAATCTCTTCACGACTTGGGGGTTTGTGAGATTTCCTATAGGAGCAAAGCGTCGACAGGGTTCATACCATCAACGAAATGTGGGGGCACTTCTCGACTTTATTTTTGGAGTCGGCTTCCTCATTCATGCCTCGGCAAGTTGTAGTGGTGTACATAGTTGGACTCCGACACGGAGGTTAGGGGTCTGGTAGGTTGAGAGGCTCTCACTGGCCATGAACGCATTTGGTATCACTTGTTTATAAGTAGCTGAAAAGTCTCGCAGGGTGAACTGCGTCTGGATGCAGAAACATTCAGGCAGTACTCATAGAGAGTCCGTGTGACGCGCCGGTTTTACGGTAAACTATCTATATTTCTGCGCGTCTGGCATTGTGAAGTATTCTTAGTTGTCGGTGGGTTGCTGGACACTAAACTGGGGGTCAGTGACAGAAGTATCCAGGGATGATAATGGGTGTAAGCTACTCCGCGTCTCGGAACTTGAGGTGATGCTTTGAAGATTCTACGGAATGGAACTTGAGCCGAGGCTGGATTTGAATCAGCAGTAGCAGTTGGAGAGTGGAATGAGAGCAAAGTGTGGTGACAATGAGACAACGTTAGAAATTTGAGCAGCCTTGTTTATATCTAAAAGGTAAATCGCTATTAGCTGTGAGCCAAGTTTCGTAACAGAGCGCAAGCGACGTACGAGTCCAAGTTCACATGTCTAATCTTGGGTCCACTGGTCACCAGGAGCACGGTTTTCTCGGATGATTGTCCCATTTTGGAGTGGCATTGCTGGGGTATCTTAACCGGAGCCCGTTAGTACGAGTTGTTCTGTCATAGACTCGGAGATTGCCTCCAAGCGAGGAGACTCGAGTCTCTGAGTTGCCGGAAATAGTTTCTCTAACATCCAGAAATTGCTTTGAGCACCGAGAGGCGATTTTGTCGGAGAAAGGAAGCTCCCACGCATAATGCACATTTGAATAGGAACTGAATATGTGGGGACTTCCGACTACAAGCGAGAGAATAGTAATCAAGTCGAGAGCGGCGTCGCCAGGGGCCCGGAAGGCTGGAAAGATGGATATTCGGAATCGCGTTCCGTGTATCAGGCGAAATGAAAGTGAAGATAAAAATGGATGAATGGGTATGCCAATGATGCTTGACTTGGTCATATAATTGACAAGATACAAGTCGAACGGAGCCGCTTGAATTTAGAATTCAAGAATTAGAGGGAGGTCGCGAGGGACATGACTTGTCTAGGGTGAGAATTCGAAGGTTGGAGGCTTCAGTATGGGAGCAGCGTGAATTGAAGTTGACGATAGCACCGAGAATAACCTTGATTCGCTGTAGTGAATTGGTGAAGGTCGCAGAAGGGAAAGAAAGGGCTACAATCTGTGAACAGCTCGTATTGAGACATCCTTCTAGTTCCCGGTGGGTGGATCAAGCTATTCAATGGTACAAGTGGCAAAATGAGGATCGTCGTGATACAAAATGTACTCGGTGGGTTCATTATTTGAGAATATCAATAGAAAGAGTACAAATAAGGAAGAGCATCAGAAGTCCGAGAACATGTTAATCATTTACCGCAACTAAGTCGTAGAGTCTAGTTTGACCCAGAACCACAGTCGAGTTACATTGGTGTTGATGTTGAACGTTAGTCGTTGATTGGCAGAATGGTCCAAGCATCGTCCGACGCGCTGCGTCGGTACTAGAATAGAACCTAGAAGTAAGTCAGGTGGCGCATCTCCACGATCCACGTCAGCCACCAGTAGCCCTGGGTTACAGCTAATTGGTGTCTGCGGGTGTCTGCGGTTATCTTGCAAGACCCAGAGCTGTCGACCTCCCATGTGGAATCAAGGAACGTGGAGAGCCTACTACCGGAGCGGAGGCGAATGTTCGGGGAATAACTTGGGAATCTGTGCCGACAACCCGAGCCTCCGAGCCTCTGGGCCACATCTGGAACAGTCTCTGCACTTAAACGACTTTCACATTCACGTGGAAGAAACAGCGAAAAAAAATGAAACATTGCAGATTTGGGATTTGCCCTATCTAATCTCTACTTGAACGTTTGGGCCCGGAGAGCGTGCCGAGAGTGATCCACTGATATATTATCTTGTAACAAGCTTTTTGGGAATATCGGATCGACAGAGGGGGCACAAACGTTCGTCCATTGTTAGATATACTGGTCATTGTTTGTTAGAGGTGGAGTGAAAATGAGACGAAGTTGCGTTTAGTAGTCTCTGCACGTGGTAAGATTCATGAAGGTCCGTGTGCTAGTGGTGTGGGTTGTGGGTGGGTACTAGTCTCGAGCGTGATTTCCACATAATGTTTCAGCTCATCAAGAGCAGTTTAAGAGAAGGCGGTAAGAGCCCTGGTCAAAGCACAGATTCAATTCAACCGATCACTGCACGCGAACAGATAGGACGATCAATTACCAAAACATCACCACTCGATGATACACTGATCGTAGGTGCGCAGAACTCCCTAAGCGCGTAATGAATTCGGGACTCTGGTCTAGTCGTTGAATGGACTATCTTCGGACGTGTTTTTGCAAATGCGTATTCCAATAATATGATAGCCGTCGTTAATGACAAGTTGTGGTTGAGTCAGATGGTCGGCGGGATTAATGATTGGCCAAGTTTTTTCTTTCCCGTTCGTTTGCACAGCATTATGTCAAGGGCAGCTGCGCAGTGAACCTCTGCAGCCCCACATATCCGGGCACAGTATTTGCTCAGCGCTCAGACCCAGGCTTCCGGTAATTTAAGTTGACCGTTTTAGCTCAGAAAGACTCCGTGAGGTCATAGCTCTGAACCTAAGCGCCCACGCTCATGCATAAGCATTTCCGTCTCTTGAGAGGACCGCATCCCGGAAAAGCCTTGAAGTAGATGGTGTCATGGATATGTACGTAGAAAGTTAGCCTGACCCGATAATGAAAACGTTGACGAGCAGGGAGGGACGATTGCATGATAGTACACATGGTCATGGGGAGGGAGGATTAACTTGAATCCTCCTCGTGAATAGATAACCCGTTTTCGAGAATGTAGGCAGACTTGTTGGGTAGACTCGTTGGGCAAATGATGTATTGGCTGGTCGTCGAATTGTCGGTTACTGAGGTAATAAGCTCGGTACGGTGTAGTGGTGGTTATGTGGACGACGTTGACACGCAATGAGATGGTGGCTGAGAGAGACGTCGTGCTGGTGAAGGTTATGAGCTGCGGGTTTGTTGAGTACGGCATGGTGAGGTAGAAGCGAAGGACTGGCTGTGAGTGGATGGCGGACGAGGAGATCTGTAGATCTGGGAGTGGCTCTTACGGGATGGGAGAAGCCGGACCGGAGTCTGTGCAAATAGGCCATATAGGGGGGGTTCCGTGTTTCCGAGTAGTGTCTGTGAAATAATTAATATTGATTTATATTAAGGTCTGCCAAACTCCCACCTTTCTGCCCAACTCTCTCCAACTCTCTGCCTCTCCCAACCATGAGTCTTTCTGTTGACGATCTCGTCTCCTCCCTCTCCTCCTCCCACATTGGCCAAGAGGCCATCGATCTCGCCGCTCTCCACGTTCGTTCCCCGCATCCTACCACTCCCCACACCCCAGCTCACATAACCTCGTTTTCAGGCACAGCTTGCTCAGACCCTCTTTGGCCAATCCGCTCCTTCTGCCAGTGCGAAACCGGTTCCAGGAAATACCCAGCCATGCAATACTCCCATTTCTCGCACTCCTTCCTCAAGTTACACGTTCTCTCACTTGGCAGGACGTGCCGGTGATGATTTGGACGAGGACGAACAGATGGTGGAGGAACAACTCGTGCCTTCTTCCCCCATCGCTGCCGCACCCTTAAACGCCCAGTTCCAATATCCTGGTGCCACCCAGCAACCTACCTCCCCCACCCCCAGTCATTTGTCCTCGTACTTCCCCGTTGCCCCTGACACGTCTCCATCGCCCTCGATCTTTACATCAACTGATCCGTTTTACCTTGCTGCCATGCAGCAACAACAGCAGCAACAGCAATCGACTTCGTTTTTTGCGCAAAACGGTCGCCTCTCTCAGAACTCGCCGTTCTTTGTTCGACAGCCTCCGCAGCATCGCGAGAATCACCACCCACTCACCCTAGACACCCATGCTATCTTTGCGTCCACAGCCTATTAACTCAGTGCAACTCCGCACGCTTTGTTTTCATCAGTCCCATCCTCATCGCATCAGAAATATAAACATCCAGCACACATTGCCTTTCATCGCCTTCCATACCATACATGGTCATACTTTCCATCATTCCATTATCCCAAACACATGCATATGCCCATCTCCCTTGTCATATCCCGTGTGTACCCTGTCCATCTGGTTCTTTCCCTTCTTCCACATTCAGCATCTGTTCAGTTTTGGTTATTCCATCGCCGTTTTGTTTTGGGATCATAAAATGCGCAGCAACACCGCCAACCGCGCCTGTTTACCTGTTTTTAGAATGATACTCACTCGCGGTCGCTTCAATGGCTTCCATTACCCCCACCTTGTTCGCTCCCGCTGCATTTCTGAACCAGCGGTTAATGGGCTAATGGGATGTATCCTCGGCCTGAGTGGACAAATCTTCCTTCTCCCTCGGTCTTGTCCGACCAATCCATCCGCCATCCATTCATCAGGGAATCATCAATCACCGGATTGATTGATGCACTATATGCGCCGATATGGTTGGATTGGATTGCTTGTCTGACATCTACCTTCGATCTCCGTTCTCCCGTCTCCCACCAGCGGTGTTTTAGGCTCCCTTCGTCAGCATCTCCGGCGGCAACTCTCCCAATACATTCACCTCCATTTCCCCACATTGGTTTTTGTGTCCATGTTATTTATTCTCCGTTCGTTTTCGGTTACTCCACACAATCCCCAGACCCCGGATTTCGCCACTGACGATCACCGATGATTCACGATTGTTGTCACACCCTAACGCAACAGCAATCGTCACTCAATTACTATCAGTCACTCTCTCAGGTCTTTGACCTATACCTCCTATACCTCTCCTGATCTGCGTCCTCGGGGTGTCTTGTGACTACGTGGGGATCGGCTACATTGCTAGGCGGTTGGCTAAAACCGTGTGCACCTGGTCTTGTGCTCTTCATCCTCCCTTCCCGATGAGGCTTAGGGTTAACTATAAATGAGGGATGGTTTGGCTTTAGCCCTTGTTGGGGGGGGGGGGTTGTGTCCGTGCAGTGGTGTCTAGATCTGGCATCTGGGCGAATACTACCGGTTGGGGTTAGGGCGGTTGTATGTTAGCTTTTGTTTCGCCACCGTCCCTGACGTTTCCTTTTGCATTTTTCGCAATTCCCGACCGTGTTTCGCAACCTTGCAGGCATATCTTACAGACGGTGACATGAATGTAACCAGCTCGATTCTTTAGATGGATATGACACTCGGGATTCTCCTCCCCGACTCGTACAGCTTTTCCCTCTCCTCTTTCCTTTCTTGGACAAGATGTCGACTTCTTGTAGATCTGTAGAGTAGGTTATTAGTATTTTGGTTCTCCTTGTCGTGGACCTTGTTCTTGATCTTTGTTCATGTTTTTGGGCGTTTAGGTTACGCAAAGAATACTCAGTATACATACAATCTGCGATAGGCTGAAAATGTGATACCAGTGTCGTCACTTTACTTGGGGTTTCATTTACGGGGGTATGACGTTTGTGTAGGCGCAAGGTCTAGATACCGCCCAAACGTGTACAATTTATGATCGTGATGCCATGAAACGGGAAAATAACTTGTTAAGTTCGATTTGATTGGTAGCGCCCGGTAAATACTGTATGTATGTGTGTTTCAGGGATGTGGGGGAGATGTGCATCAAAAGCGGGACCTTAGGTTGAGAATCTTGCCCTGAATAATGTCTTTTCTGGTGTACTAAGTACAGTAGATGCGTACATGCGAGACGGAAGAATGACGAACGTTACGTTGAACAGTTGAACGGGTTTATGTGTGATGTATGATGCAAGGGTTTGTCAATGGTATCGAAGTCGTGTGAGAGATAAGGTGCTCCGTAATATTCCCTTGTGGATTGATTAGTTTTGGTTTCTGCGGTATGGAAGGGCGGTGGTGGTGGTGGGAAGGGGTGTTGGAGGATTTTGTTCTTGTTGTTCCTTTCCTTGTAGATGCACCTGAGGCTTGACTAGATGTACATGGATTGCGCGATATGGTTTGGTTGCTTTTTACCCATGGTTTATTTTTTTTGGTTTTATTTTATTGTTTTGAGTATCTTTTCAGGTGTGTTTGTACCTGTGCGCAAACTATGTCGGGGGATTGGGTTGCGAGTGTGCGGAGTATTGCTATATCCCCTGGAATTCCGGGATTCGCAATTTGTGGAGGGTGCGAACGATGTGAAGAGATGCATATGATTCTGTGACGTGGAAGAAGGAAAGGAACTGTGGATCACGAGCGGATTCGTTCGCAAGTTCAACACTTGGGCTTGGATGATGTCATAGGGTTCACCCTGATTGCGAAAAATGGATAACACGGACCTTAAGCTTAGAGGACAGAGTGTTACTGAAAGGGTACTAATAGTTGAGAAGTAACTGCCCGTCTATAGGGACGTAGGTATGAGTTGGTAAAGACATTGGAGTTGCGTTGCGGAGATGGGAGATAGCAGAGAGGGACAGAAATATCATACCTCTGGATGATATATGAAGCCGGGATATAGGAATGATGATAGGGCTAAGCAAATACCGAGAGTTTGAGTAGCTATTAATTTCAACGCCTAGAGCTCGAGCTAATACATACCCCACTAATGTTGAAGCGTCATAAAGACCAAGAAACCAAATATATCAAAGGAACTATTCAAGAAGTCCGCGTCTGTGCGGAGGTCCTCGCAGAGTCAAAGCGTGTCTAGGCGCCGATTCAAGCTATGGACTGATTTGCTTCTTCCAACTCTCGATTTTCTCATGCACGCGTCTCTTCTCTGCCTCCTCTGCCTTCTCCTTCGACTCTCTCAACATAGCCTGCAGCTCATTCGGTGGCACCAAGATATATGGTAGAGTCATGAGCATGTCAAAGGTATCAGGGCTACGACAAGCTTCATGGTGTTCATAGCGCTCCTGATGCGCCTGCTCTTGGTGCTGTGTCCTCTCCGCAGTGGCGGCTCGTCCACCAGTGATTGCCTTGTATTCCGCATCTGCCGTATTCATGACCCCACCTGGGCCGAAGCTATCTTTCCAAGTCGCAGTGACCCCATCTTTCAGCGTCTGAGTTCCAAAATGGTGAAGTACAGCACCAGCATAGACAGCATCGAAGAGAATGGCAGGGGGCCACTCAGGACCATCAGAAATCCGGAGTGGAGTAACAGAAGGGGGTGCTACACCGTGCATGGTCGTCCCGAGGAAAACCGGTACATCAGGCTGAAAGAGATGTGCTGTACACCTTCTCTGTGCTGGTGGTGCATTGGGGTCAATGTCAGTCGTGTTCATGGCAAAGTTGGGTGTCTGTTTATCAGCACCATCAGATTTTGACTAGCAATCACACAAGTGGATCCACCATTAAGAATGCAACATGTGTACCCAACACGCTACGAGAAAACTTGTTGAGGAGGAGGCCGTTCCAGACGCTGTCAATGTCTTGTACAATGTCGCCTCCGGTAGGGTCCCGACTGCGGCGCTCAGTATAAGTCGTAATGTACTACCGCCATTGCGATGGTAAGTATGGGGAGATTGGGAAAAGGAGTAGCGCACTGCATCGCCTTTGCTGTGGGCTAGGAGGTGCACAGCATCGCAGAACTGCTCTCGCAACTCCGTTAAGACACACTTCCTTCCATCCCGCTCTGCAACGTCATCGCGGAATTGAGACCTTCGAGTGGTGTGAGCGCTAGAAGTGACGTTTGTGCGCCCGGTGTCCGGATCGGCCGGGAACATCCTTCCCTTCTCCTCGTCGCTGGTGTGATAGTAGAGAACGTCCGAGTCCCTGGGAGGCCAGCGTTGTAGTCCACAACATTGGGCGGGTCGTGGCTGGGTGAAAGGTCACCCTCTGCTTCAACGACGACTCCGATGGCGTAGCGGATCCATTTGTACGGTCTTAGTGAGAACTGGTTGAGGGCCTCGAGTGGGAGGGTTAGGCAATGGACCCAATGCCAATTGGTAGGGTCAAGATTGAGGTCGGAGCCAGGTGCTACGACGCGAGGGAATGATGCATAGACTTCGATCTTCCTCTCCATAGTGAGGGAGAATCAGGATGGGCGATTTTGTGGCCAACTCAGCTCACGTCATTTTCCCGCAAGAGACAAGCGAGGCCGTGAGCTATGTTGCCCACTGAGATTTGAATGTGGCTGCCCTATCTTCCTGACCTCAACAGCTTGTTAGTGCTTTGCACATTTCTACTTCCCAATTCATAAAAGCCTGTCTTCGAATCTCGAAATATGCTTTATTATCTTTCTGGTCTTTGTAATGTGACCTACATGTGGAAGGCGATATTCGTCGCAGCTGTCGGATTTCTTCCGTCTTGGCGTTCAGGTTGTGGATCCAATATGTGCACTGAATATTTCGCTCGAGTACCAGGGTTAGAAAAATTCTGGCTGGCGCGTATGAGTCATGACACTTATCACCGTATAGCCCAAAAATGCTCTGCTCTCTGCAAAGTCGGTTCGCCACCAGAGTGGAACAATTTGTCGGGTTTGCTATACATGTCCTTCATCTGTTGATCTCAGTGTATTGGGAGGAGGCACTCGTTCAACGTTTGTGCTTCACGGACTCGCTGAAGAAGCTCGCGTGGCTGACGAAAGAAGGAACATCCGAACTCCTCCGCCTACCAACCTCCATCACCGAACTTTGTCTTGAATGTGACAAAGCAAGGGACGAAATTCATAGCCTCGGAGAAGTGCTCGCATGAATGATGTTGCGGAACATAACTTCAGGACCCATTGAACCTCGAAGTTGTTCACGATCAGGGAGGGTGTTTGTTTCCTCCCAACATTGCGCTCAATCAATCTGGTGATGCTGCTATCGGAGTACAATTGCCAGAAGATGTCGGATGTTCTGGATATAATACGGTCATGATGGGCCAGGCGGAAGGAAAGGAACCATTCGAGGGGTCCATGTTTGGGTTCCCCGTTGTCGAGAAGACGACCTGGACTCAAGAATTCAAGGCAGAGCTGGATAGGATTATTCGTAAGGATATCCAGGTATAGTTTTTTGGTAGGCTGGTGAAGCAACTTGGTGTTTGGTTGCGGAATTGATCATGCATTGTTTTTGGGTCGGTATGAGAGCACATAAACAGTAAGAGGTTGGTACCCGCACTGAATGTTCTTTCATCCGTATCGCACTTTTTTCCCTTCCTGTTGTATTGTTAGACCATATAATTGCGTTTGTCTCGGAAAAGGGTTCTCACCAATTGCTCGTCGCTTTCGCGATCTCGTTTTTTGCGGGCTCGTCCTGATGGTGATTCTTGGTTGTCGGAGTCCATGTCCATTTTAATATCCGCATCAATGTCCATGGATTCCTTGGCGACACTAAATGACTGCGGGTGTTGCGGGAAAGGATTGGCATTGTTCCAGAGGTGAATCTTTCCATCTTCGCCTCCGGTAACAAGAACCTTGTTCTGGACAACGGGATCAGTGCAAGGGCACATAACATTTGAAAGAAACCTTACGTCGTCATCTGGTAAAATGGACCGGACAATACCAACGTGGTGCCTCGGCCATACTGAGTGAAGCATCCACCTTCCTGTAGCATTCACGTTAGGGTCCAGACTTGAAAGCGAGGGGGGAGTGATCAATGCGGCATCTCCTCTATGGAATGTCAAAGGCGACATCATGGGAAGGAGGTATAAGCTCACTCATTAGACCCTGTGTATACTCTCAGCCCTCCGTTATTAGAAGGGAAGCAAGTGATGAGATAGTCTGTGACCCATGTCCGGAATTGGGTGTGAACGGAGGGCGAACGGATGTCTAATGACAGTCGTTGATCAAGCTTGTGGTATGTCAGAGATCGTGTGTGAGAGAATAACAGGCGACACGAACCTCGTCCGACCAGAGACTGAATGTTTCCATGTCGCTGGCGGCCCACACTCCGAGTGAGGCGGCCGAACCAGGGAGATACCAGCCAGCTTGAGAAATGCTAGCACCCCATGAACCTACGTGGATTGTTGCTTCATCTTCGTCGTCCTCTGTGGCATTAGATATGGTCAGGAGACCATCGCTTGAGCCGGAAAGGACTAGCTTGGGGGATGAGGCGGAGGGGTGGAATGATATTGTTGTAATATCATCGGAATGCGTAGAAGAGTGTGTGCGGAGAGGGGCTGCTGGTTGGCGCGGATCCCTGAATGATGATGGGCATAGCTTTGAATTGAGTTGGGAAGTGGATGTGGGAGCGCAGGTTGAGGAGACATACCAATAAAGAATGAAGGCATCATCACCTTGGAGTTCTGTGCCTGCAGCTACGAGGCTGCCGTCTTGAGAGACATCGCAACTTAGGATACCTCTGTGGGCGTTTCCCATATTCGTTACTATAAGGCTTTGGTGATCCGGTCGCTCGCTTTTTGTCAAGAAGTAACATACGCTTGATTGCATGCGATCCAGATCTGTTGTCCCATACTTTTACTGAACCATCCTTTCCGGCAGAGACAAGTGTTCGCCCAGGCATGCCTACAACGCAGTTAACTGCGCGGATGGAGGTCGTCGCGATATCATGTCCTGGGAGAGTTTGTATCTGGCGTAAAGATCTTTTGTCAATTAGGTCGATCTTGTTTGACGGAGAGGAGGCCAATGCGGCGTATGTGATTGACATGTTTGCCAGAGAAAGAACATAGGCATCTGGGTGGCTTAGAGTAGCAGTAACCTGGGGCCTGAGAGATTCGTATAGTGACGGAGACTCGTCCATTGTTTTTTTTTTTTTTGAGATCTCCAAATGGTTTTGGCAGTTGAGATCTTGCGAACCGTCACGTGGACTCAAACTTAGGTACCAGGGTTAGTGTGAGCAAGTGCCTTTTCCTACTCTTGATTCCTCCTTTTCTTGTCGTCGCTGCTCTCCTCGCACCCCTCTTCGTCTTCGCCGCTGTTCAGCCTGTTCTGCTCGCTACCCCACACTCGTTACACATAACATTCCTTTATCCCACCCCATCGCCCTGTGTAAAGTCCCCCGGCACTTTTACACCAAAACACCCTTCACTGTTTAAAGCTTTGCCTCTGCTCCCGACCTCCATCCATCTATCGACGCGAATCTTCATCTATTGTTCATCTTGTATCTCTTGCCAAACAATGGCTCGTCAGGGTGAGTTTGCACATGAGCTTTGGCTTCTGGTGGCGTCCAGCACCTCATGAAAATCATGCTGATACAATCATCCCCACAGTTCCGCGTCTCCACCGTCTCCCGCAACGTCTTGATTATACCCTGATACCCGCTCCTCTTGGTAAGCCTCACTTGGTCTTGCGCTGCTCCCATCTTCAAACTGGCACTTGACAACCCATCAATCAGACCTTTCCCTTCCGTCCATCACGGAAAAATCCCCCTTGCCTGCCATCATTGTAACTCCTTCATCCCCGATCCATAACCACGACTTTTCGATCGCTTTCCTCGCGCCTCCGCCCAAACAGACCATTCGCGAACGCGTCACTTCCTCTTTCAACAACTTTGCGAGCAAGTCTTGGCTCGCGCAGTCACGGTCAATCAGGACCATCCTCATCCTCACGCTCCTCTTTTTCGTCATGATCACGACCCACTTGATTACGCACCACCTTGCGGCCTATCCTTACCCCCGGCTTGACTCTGAATTCACCCATCGTCAACTTACGACTGACCCTACAGTCTCGACTGGCCAACCTGACGCTAGCTTTGCGAGTGCTAGTGGAGACGTCAAAGTTGGTATTTGGAACTGGATCGGTTTCGAACTTAGGAAGACTTGGGCAGTTGGAGGAGGTGTTGTAGTTGAAGACTATGTTGTTGAGGGCACCGTTTCAGAACAGTCAGGTTCGCTCTCGGGCCTCGAGTAATTTTGTTCCAAGACAAGTGACAAAGAACTTATGGACACTCATTGATGGCAGGGTCACTATGACCTTGGGATTTTCTATACTTTTGAATATAGTTGGGTTTTCTGATCTCCCGTTCTGTGTCGCTGAGATATGAACGCAACCGCAATAACTGGCTTGCATGACTGTTGCCAAAAATATCATACTGTTGGAAACTGATTGAGTGCTGGGTGTCGGTGAGCGTGTATAGAGCCAAGAGTACAACAAAGCAATGTTAACTGGGATGAATTATCATTTTACGAACACCATGCCTATGAATCCAACACTTGACCTAAACGTTATCGGCTCGTTGTCAACATCTGCAACAACAGCTCCATCGGTATTCGAGCAAAACCTCTCACGCTATCATTAAACTTGAGTGTCCTCAGGCCAGGGCTACATGCAACACCGATGTCCTTGCAAAGTCGCTCATTCATCGGCGGATAACTAAACGGCTGGCCCAAAATCTCCAAATGTCTCAACTTCGGGAACACGGCCAACCAGTCTCCCACAAGCCTGATATCAACACCCAACGGAGACCAGGTACCTGCACTTGCGTCAAACACCAACGTCAAATCCGTAATCCTGGACTCTGCATGAGGACCAGAACGCGTTGCCCGAGCCTTTATCCACTGAATCCAGAACCCTGCCTCGAAATTCATCTCGAGTGTAAGGGAGGGACATTGAGATAAAATCGCAGAGTCGACGTCGTCAGGATCGTCCGGAGGAAGGAGAGTGTTGAGGCTGAGAATAGCCTTGTCGAGTGAGGCTCCGCCATCACTAGGGTCTATGTTCTTTGTTAGAATACGGACGGAAGTCAATGACGGCTGCCATCGCTTTCCTCGTTTCCGCGCACGAGCTGTGAGTGACACGATCCATGGAATGAACTGCGGTCGTGCTTCAAGGGACTCCAGCTTTGGTAAAATAGGATATTCATCCTGCGGAAATGGGACGAGCCGGCTGACGCCTCTTTGTCTGGGGGAAAAGTCGAGGACGAGAAATGTGATGTTCGGGTGATGAGAGAGGAATTCGAATAGGCTTCCTCGCGACATTTCAGTACCGCTTGACAGTTTGAGAGTCAGCGACGTGAGGTGGGGAAGGCGCATGGATATAGTGAACAGAGCCCACGTCCAATCATCACATTGGAAGCTGCGGTATTGGTCCTGGGGAGGAGATATGGTGAGGTGTTGGATAGTGCGAGAAGCGCGTCGAAGGTCCATGATAGTACGAACGATGCAGTAGTCCGTGAAGAAAAGTGGGGTTTCAAAGACAAGTGTCTTCGAGCCCAACGCAGTTGGTGGGGGAGGTTTGTATCTAAACTGCCTCAGCCTAGTTCGCGCGTTCTCCCATAACCGAGCAAAGATGCTTGGTCCACGCCAGCGTATTGTAAAGCTCTCCCGGATCGGACCCGGTAAACGGCCATTACTGATCTCGATCTGGTTGCAGCAAGCTGAAATTGCCACTTCCAACAACCGACTAAGGACCTTTGGCCAATCACCTTTCTTCGAGTCGTACAGAACGCGGGCTTTGTCCGCATTTGTATAGTTGAATGCAATCCTAACTCTCAGGCTTTCCAAAGAGCCAGGGGCAAACCGAGACAGGAGGACGGAGAGGCCTCGCATGTCATCGAGGAAGTGCCTTTCTTCATCTCGCTCTGCTAGGTATGTGATTGATTTGACTTTCGGGGTCCAGACGACAGAGGCAATGGAAGGGATGAGTGTTACCGAGGTATCTGGACTGATGATAAATTCGGAGTGGGAAGATAGACGTTCGAGGATCGCGGGTGGCACTGTCCTATGCAGCACTATAGAGCTTAGGCTGCGACTGACTTTTCCGAGTGGTAGGACAGAGGGAATGTCAAGGTTTTCCAGAATAGCGTCGAGAACCTCGACTGGGAGGTCGGTCAACGTTACGCGAGCCTTTCGGGTCATTGGGGACACGATGGAGGGGCGAGGAAGGATTGCGCATTCGTAATGTAGGCGATTATCTTCAGCCTAGCTGGCAGTGATAAGATCCGTGCTTGCCATTGAATAGCTCATGACATTGACAAGAATCACTGCACGTCATTTCACCCCTGCAACAGCATTGTGACATTACATTCAGATGGATATCGGTGAACTATGTGCCTGATAGCTGTGGTGGTTTTCTCAAATCAACAAGCTCCAGGTCGTCCCCAGTTATTGGAACAAGAGTAGGGTAACCGCGGGCTTTTCGATGAGACACCGACATCCAGTAGTTGGAGGAGAAAAGGGATGTCCTGTGTTATAAATGCACTGCTGTTCATCCGACTCACATACTTATACATACAGCAATCCAAGGAAAGGATGTTGGTTTGTTCGGGGACATACGCTAACAATTAGTCAGCCTGAGAGGGTGGTACGCCAATAAGTCCACCAAA
Organism: Podaxis rugospora; assembly: GCA_018524415.1. Taxonomy (NCBI): domain Eukaryota; kingdom Fungi; phylum Basidiomycota; class Agaricomycetes; order Agaricales; family Agaricaceae; genus Podaxis; species Podaxis rugospora. Next base: position 77,989 of record JAEUWL010000269.1, read on the forward strand.
CATGGAGCGATCCTCCATGAGAAGGGCCTTATAAGCATCCTATAGGAGAAAAAAGTAAACAGTGAAGGCCAAGAAGGATTAGAGAGGGAGAAATACGGCGTACTTGCGAAATGTCGGGGCACGCAGTGGCAAGTTTGAACATGATTTCTCTTAGTGTGCCTTGCAATTCTAAATCTAGGGCGTGTATAAGATATTCACTGGGACGGAGAAGTCGGGGTCTTAAGACTTACCTATGCCACTAGGGCCCGAATCGACCAGACCAACCCAACATCGCGCCACGCAATCTAGAATGGTGAATTTCCAACCTTCCATACGACATGCGCCAACTTCAATGATCACCAGCAAGACTCTACCCGCACTTTTTTGGAGCTCGAGGACATCATTCGTGGATTTTGTTTGGGGCGGGGTTGAGCACCGCATGGCCATGATATGTGCCAGTTGAGGGATGAGAGACTACACACCGCGCATGAGCTCGACGTTAGCCAAAGTGCAACTACCGACAAACCTTGAGAAAACCGACGGTAGCCGTGTCAAGGGCTCGTAAGACATCCGGTAGCGCGTCTAGGGTAGCCTTCATCGCAATAATATTGTCTACGGAGTACACCCATATACCCTCAATGATACCGTTGATAAGGAGGGTACATAAGTGATCAAAGAACTCGAAAGACTTCGGTTCATCGACCTTGAGCGTGAGGGCTAACCAGCTTGAAATTGTGAGGCGGAGGAGTGTTGGAGTTTCGGGGTCGGAAAGATGAGAAAGAGCGGTTTTGAGCGACTGTAAGAGGGTGGTTGGTTATAAAGCAACAGGCAGGGGAGACGGGAACGTACTGTGAAAATCAATTCGTCAACGCCGGTCCGCCGGAGAATGGCTTTGGGTATGCTGCGTAGTATTAGGGAAACGATTCGGACACCTTCGAGTTTGTGTTGAGCTTGGTAGTCGTCTAAGAGGGTCATTGTCGGTGGTATGAGGAGTGGCCACAAATCTTCATATAACTCCGGCTATATTTATTACGGCGAGCCATGAGTCCTGAGAATCAGTACAACTTAAATAATGGTATAAGAAAGGTGTGGTTTAACTCACCAGAATATTTTTGACTACCCAAGCGAGGACACTCCAGATTCCTGGATGGGTTTTCCAGACTTGTTCGTCATAATAGTCCTGGGTGGCACCTGGGCCTCCAGCGGGACGTACGAGCTTCCGGCCAGTAGTCGTGTTGAGGTATGGATGGGGGTTTGAAGAGAATATAGGCTTCAGATTCTTGAGTAGAACTTGCCGGAGCAAACTAATACTCGGTTGACTTATTTGCGGGATAGAAAGAATGTCTAGTCAGGAATGAGATTTATGCCTGTTATAGACAAAACGCAGTAGGGAATGTACCAAGAGCCGTGTGTTGGGCTGAAGGGGTGGACCAAGGAGAAAGGTCCAATCCGTCATTCTCGGATTCGATAGCAAATGGTGAAACGTAGAAAACGATATTCGCCAGTGTCGCATCGTCTATTGGTTCGCCAATGGCTCTCTTCTGTCCCACTAGGTTCCTTAAAGCGCCCAATGGTATATGAACATTGCTTTGCCAGGCGGCTAGCGATTCGAGCGCTTCTCGGTCATCATAGAGACTCTGCAAGCGGGCATATTCGGTCGGGATCTTCAATGATTTGAAAATGGCTTCCCAGTCATGCATATCGACCCCTGGGAGACCCGGCGGATATGAGAGAAGGAATGCAAGGGGCACATTGAATTGGGTGGATTATTGATGATATGGGTGGAGAAGCTGTAGAACGTGTCACGACGTGAGAATCTGATAAAACACTCACCCTGTCACAAAAACAACAAGTGTCCTTCTCCCTCTACCTCATTTTTCTCGTTACGACTTCACGATGTGAGTATTTCTTTGAGACATTGTATGCAAACTCTAACAATTTTGACGGCCCATACCAGTATCATAATCTCGAGTAATCATGGGTCAATCTCGTGTGTCCCACCTTCCCGAAACTCCGTTTATCCCTCGGTTAATAACAAACATCAGCATCGCAGTTCATGGAAGATATGGAAAAGCGCTCCAACTGTGAGCTTCGCCAGTTTTACCCACACAATGTGAATCACACTCAAGAATCTATTCTACACTCTACAGTCACACAACCCGAGTTGGAGCGGCTCAAGAAGCGTTTCATGAAGCTCGACAGGTTCGTCTCTAACCTTGGTTGTTTCCTGAACAGTATTAAACGACCCGGGAAACTTGTAGTGACGGCTCAGGCTCGATTGATCGTGAAGAGTTCCTCCAGATTCCCCAAATCGCAACAAACCCTCTCGCTTCCCGTATGATTGCTATTTTTGATGAAGAGTAAGTTTCCTTGGCGTCGTATCACAAGCGTACGCTTATCCCTGCGCTCAAAGTGGTGGAGGAACTGTTGATTTTCAGGAATTCGTTGGGGGTCTGAGCGCTTTTAGCAGTCGTGGTGGTCGGGAAGAGAAACTCAAATGTACGTTGAGTCCATCCCTTCTCGGATAGTACTTAACGAAGATATCGCCACAGTTGCCTTCAAGGTGTATGACGTGGATAGGGATGGCTATATCTCCAACGGAGAGTTGTTTTTGGTTCTCAAAATGATGGTTGGGAATAACCTTAAGGTTCTTTCGATGGTTGATCAACGGGTGAGATTCTGACCCCACGTTAATCAGGACCAGCAACTACAGCAGATCGTTGACAAGACTATCATGGAGGCCGACCAAGACGGCGATGGCAAGCTCAGCTTTGAAGAGTTTGCGCAGACAGTATCCAACACTGTACGTACACCCTAACGCTGTTGTTTGATTATCACTGACCGCGCATACAGGATATCGTCAAGCAAATGACGCTGGAGGACCTCTTCTAATTCCCTTACTGGATCCGTATCTCCACCTCCGTTCGTCGTCGCTTTCATGGATTACTTCATTCATTACCGTCGCCCAATAGCTAATTCTTGGCCTCCTTCTTGTCAGCCGTCCTCGCAACTTTCTCTCGCCATTTCTTGTGCAAATCGCATCGTCTCCCTTTGGGTACCCTTTGTAGGATGTAATGATATCGCAGTATTACAATACCCCGAACGCCTATCTTGCTGAGATTCATACAGCGATTGATCCTTACTAATTACACGACACCTCGAAACCTGAACATTGGCTGACAAGTAAAGGAATCACAATACATCACTCTACTACAACTTGGTAAACCCTTACGCCAGATAGTCTACACAACCTACAACAAGCACCGAAGGAAGAATGAAAATCACGAGCACTAATTGCGTGCTTCCTCCCTTATATCTTCCAATTCACACATCATCTCGCCAGATCCTGTTGAGTATCATGCATCATGATTGGACCGGAGGCTGGTGAAAGCGTTGTCTCCGTGATTTTACAATTGGCCTCCCGTACACGCGTATATGGAAGATTATCGATTAGCCGTGATCAATGCTCAATTCAATTGGGAATGATCGGTTGATTGATTGGCGGCAGCGAGTGGTCATTGGGAGTTCCTGTCCAGCACAAACTTTGGGAGGACGTCTTTCTGGCGCTGGAATGGATTCATCACGTTGAAGAAGTTTGTTGTGCTTACATCTGCGCCACACTTGGCCGAGACAGCCCGCTGCAGAGGCATCATCAGCTTACGACCACCGCCATAATAATCGGTCAATATGCATATATACTTATATCCAAGTAACTAGCTGTTATAGCCGGGTCTTCTAGTCATACCCGCCTGTCGAGATCGACGGGGGGAGTGCATCGGTCCCATTCCCGCAGGTAACATTGATATCATCACTAAGAGTAAGTTCAACAACAGAACCATTCCTGAAGACGTCCCAGTCCAAATAGCAGTTAGATTTATATGGTTGTCCATTGACGGTGACGCGCTAATGAGACTTCGTCAGCAGAGTAGTGCAAAAGTCTGACTTAACCAGAACCATACCTGGACAAAGACTTGGCCTCCTGTACCATTCTCTGGGTTTCCTTCGAAATTCTTCGACTTGATCACTGTCGTGGTGTTGAACACCGGGTTGAAGAAGGATATCTGCCTAAAGAATGGAGAAGAGAGGAGGAATTGCTCGGTTGCTGGGAGAGGGTAGAGTCCCGCGAGGTAAAAGGCGGCATAACTCCCCATGGCACCTTGGTTCAAGGTTAGCGTGGTTACTCTGGATGTCAGAGACGAATATACCAGAATCTGCGAACATGGAACTCAATCAGTGACTGATAAAGGCAAGTGGGACGATGGAACCGACCATCATTTCCGGGAAGACCGTTAACAGACGTATTGAAGAATTCCGCGATAACTTGCCTCGACCTTTGCGTGCTCAATCCGGGCCTGTTGGCGTAGTGGTACATGAAGGGCATCTGCTGCGATGGCTCGTCAGTAGCTTCAAAGTATTCCTATGCAATCATCTTAAGCACTTCTCAATACTGGCTTGAGATTGTTATTCACCTGTTCAAAGATGAAATCCAATCGATGGATGAAGCTCTCGTTCCCTCCTTGAAGTTCTACCAACTTGGCGGTGTCTTGTGGAACGTACTGAATGGAGTGGCGTTACATCGAATCCTTACTCTAAAACCCGTAAGACGCTTACCTGAGAATACTGATTAAAAGAGCATGCGTTTAATACTTGCAGGTGCTAGGATATTATAGAAATACTTACAATAATCGGCGATCCTGGTGCAATTCAGTCGGAATACTCCCGATTTGCATCGAGAAGCTCACCTTCATAGAACCCATCTCGGTTTGCAGCATTCAAGAAACACGTCGCTTTGGCGGGATCGTGGATACTACAGTGGCGAGGATCAGTGAAGTTGAAAGTGCCGTTGGCGAATCTCGGCTACAGTGCCTAAGTCTCATTGTCTAAGAGTGGAAGGGTCATCAATCACCTGCATCATCCCTTTAATTTCCGGATTTCCTGGAACACTGACGTCTGGGTTCCAAACATTGAAGAAGTTTCCCGCTCTTCCCAAATACTAAACCTGTGTCAACATACTTTCGAAGTCTCAGTGGAGAACGGAAATATATCGAACCTTCTTCTGGTCATCCGTCTTCCCGAGAGCCTTTGCTACTTGTGCAATCGCGAAGTCATTGAAAGCGTGCTAGAACAGAGTATGTTGGTGCGCGGAAACCTCAGAACCTGGGAGCTCGCTCACTTCTAGGGTTCGAGAAACTTGCTTAGTGTTAGCTCCGCCTGGACTAAACATGTCATGGGGAATGTAACCTGGTAACCTTCCGAGTTAACATCGTTAGATGTTACATGAAAGCGGCACCCTCACCGAGTTGCTTCCAGATTCCCGCTTGTCGACCTTGGAGGTTCCAATTCGGTGGTTCTATCTCCGCGTCCGCCAACAAAGCATTATACAGATCATCAGGAGAGACATTGAGTGCGGTAGCTTGTTCATGGAACCTTAGGGACTGGTAAGACATGTCGACCTCTTCAGTGGATCAGGGTGCGTACTTGACGAAAAATTCTCCTAGGATAGGATCGGCATCTGTTGGAGGGTTTGATGATTCATTCTTGGGGAATTAGTTTGGATAGACGTACTGCTACCGCCCTGAATGAAGTGCATCGCTGTTGCACCTCGGCATTCGGGGAGCCAACCTAGGTAATCATTATTGCTCGTCTAAAGCGGATTGGTTGTATTGTACGCGCCTTCATGCTTCTGGATATCGATCATTCCCCTGACGATTTGGGCGAAAGTGGCAGGGTCATGCAGGGACATGAGGGGATAGAGAGTACGATAAGTATCCCACTATTGAACCATCAGCAAACAATGACGGACATAAGGGGCCGACGAACGTTACAGTAGAATGAGTCATAGTAGGGCTCAGTTGAATTCCATTTCGGATTTTCTCCCGTATCTGACAAACAGTTCAGTCACACTCATCTACCAAGCTCCCCTGTCTTACAGTCTGCAGGCGAAATATGGGTCCGGTATAGCTTGAAAATCATCAATTGCATGTATTATGGTAAACACGATAATACATACCGACGAATAGAAGAGTTGAACGGTCTCCTTCGGGACACCAGTCGTGTCGACTTGAACACGGCCTAAGAGCTCATTCCATTGTGCACGAGCCTCCCTATGCACTCTGTCAAAATCGAAATCTGGTATCTCCTCCTCAGCATTGGCGCAGGCTTGTTCGCTGGAAATTAAAGAGACCCCAACACGTGCAAGGATCGTCGTTTTACCGCTTGGGGCCGGGGAGAAGGTGAACAATGCCCCCAGCTCATCAATAAAACCTAGAAGCATATTTTCTCGATTACCTATAGAGTCATGACTAAAATGGTCAATTCACGCACCATAATATACTTGCAGGATGTTTGTCGATCCTTGAACGGGGAAGTCAGCCAGCCACACGCCATACTCTGTCGGTTTGCCGAGGTCGAAGCCATCACCCTTGAAGGTGACACAAGTAAACGCAGTGTATCGTCCTGAGGGTCTCAGTCGTGCGACAATTCAACAAACTCAAAAAACTATACCTACCTGGACCAAAAGATGCAGCGAAGGAGGCACCCCCCGTGACCTTAGCAGTGTCAGGGTCAAGGGTCATAACGGGATTGGTGCTACTTCTTTGTCCGTCGTTGGTGATGTCAACGGCGATTCTGGGATGTTTCGTTCCTGCGGGGAATGTATAGCGATGCAAAGCCGTACGACGAGTTGCCGTAAGCTCAACTCGAATCGAATTGGACTGGGATGTCAATCAGTGTCACCCCCGGCACCAAATTCCTGAAATACTTACCAGGTTGGTGGAAAAATAACCAGGGGAAGCGAAATCATCCGGCGAGCCTTCTCAAGTTAGCAAGTGTCCGACTGGGCAGAATAATACTGCTACTAACCATCTGGCAAAAGTTTACGCGCGAGCTTCCTACTCCCGAGAGAGGTAGGGCACTTGTCGAAAGAAGAACATTCCGCAAAGGGCCAGAGCTTGAAGTTTGACAATGGGACGGCCTATTAGATTATTAGACAAAGCCGTCGAAAACTGGTCTGCGAATCCACGTACACCTCCTGTTCCACTATCATGTAACTGGGAAAACCCAGTCGCGTTCGATTTGGGATCTCCATCGTATCCGGCGTGCTCATGAGTTGGTTAGTCGGGCGTAGAGCTGGATCACAAGAATATATACATTTCCCGGTGCATCTGTATCCATCCCTGCTTTCACCATTCCGTGTGGCAATGTGGCGCCTAAAAGGAGATCAACATTATTTCATTCATTGAATCAAGGACCCAACCTGGAAATACATGACCACCATTAGTTGTCCCGATGAAAGGTATAACGAAGCTAGCTGGGTCAGTAATTGGCGTTATGGTATCGCTCGGAGGTTGAGCGCTGACCACGGCACTGGAAGTCACCGGTATTAGTAGAGAACGGTGTCAAGGGAAAATGTCGCATACCTCGAACTCTGAGCCTTGACCGTCCATAGGGATGCGAGTGAAATCAATAGCAGCGTCCGCATCATGTTTCTCGTTCAAGAGAAGCACCCTTCATGGCACTGCGTAGTAGTCCTTTTATGCAACCGGAGGGGGCTGATCAGGTGGCCGAGCGACCACATGAGTCGAAAGCCGATCTAATGCAAGCTTATGAGGGCGGAGAAGCGCGAGAAGCGGCTTGCATATGCGAAGTAACATGTCTAGAGCCCCCAGCTCACGGAGTTAAAACGGGAGCGTGGAAATGCAAAGCAGAGGCACGTGGTCGCGTTGAAGGAGACATGGGAAGAAAGGATGCGGGTACATAAATATAACACACATTTGTCCACATTCACGGATTTATTATCTACCATGCTTAGATGTAAAAATATAATCAGCTGTTATGCACGCACCTGGCCCGAGGAAAGCATTGATTGGAGTGAGGAGACCCTGTGGTAATACCCATACAAAAGAAACGACTGATTGAGAGGAAGCCAAGTAAGATATATGTGTGCTGTACAGTAGTGGAACAACGTAGCAGTGGCTGTCAAATTTGACTAGCTCCGGCATTCTAGTGACAATATACACCTTTTGTTTGAGTGGCTTCTATCTCCGAGATGCACAGATGGCATCATGATAAGGTAGGCGACGCACAAAACCGACTATGTTTACTAGTCACAGGCGTGACTGATCGCGTTGAGGCTTAATGAATCACGGTGGGGCTGTGGGTGATGCCCTCGCCACTGCAAGTGAGCTCATTAATGAAGTTCAAACAACAACAAGAGAGCAGTGGTATATTGTACCTAAGTATTTGTACCATGGACTTCATCAAATTCATCTAAAATTGTCTCGGGGAGGACACGGTGACCTCGGTATTTCTTGTTTGCCCAAGTAAGCTGTTTCCCTTTAAGTCCCTTTGAATAAGCATCAATAAACCGTCGAGAACGATTTGAGAACCTGAGGGATGATATTCAGTTGCTGTCAGATGTTGTCGGATGGCAAAATGAATGATAATCAACTTACTGACGAATGGTGATGAGAGGCACAGCATCAAGTGACATAAGCATGTTGTTTCGCAAGTCTTCCTCCTTTGTTGATGGTGGCCTCAACCAATACAGTCATTTTGCATATCCCCAGCACTGCTCTATGGGATTCAACTCGCAGTGAAATTTCAGCAGAAAAAGCACTTCAAACCCATTCTGCATACATTTCGCCTCCAGCTGTGATCTCTCTGCCACAAAATCAGGTTGATTATAAAGCATGCCACGACAACAACACTGTGCAGCTATTGGGTCGCCCTGCATGCAGGTAAGCCCTTTACACTCTAGTTACACTTTCTTCATTGACCCATATCCTCATTCTTCGAGGATGACAGCAATCCCCTTAAACTACCCAGCCTTTGGATGACCATCAGGAAAGTACAGCGGCTGTGGAGTGCCATCTGGTAGCACTCCATCTCGCATTCTCACCTTTTGCTTCTTTTTTTTTCCATCAGGCCCATAAACTGGTTGTCCCTCCTCATCACAAACTTGTGTTTTCCCACCAAATGATTGTGAGGGGTTTTTTGGCATGTATCAGGCACAAAGGCCATCGTCAGCTCGTTTCTGGTGTGTTGTCGCATTGTCGTACACAAAGACATGATCTTCATCTGCATAATCCTTCTTCAGGATTTGAATTGCATCCTCTACTTGGCTTAACACATCAACATTTGTGTAGTATCCATCCCATTCCTTTCCTGCACAGAATATCTGTCATGCACTTTGCTTCCTGTCCTTCGAATGCAGCCACCCATAGTCTGCCGAAACAAAATCAGCAGCCATCATTGACACACCCTCTCCCTTTGCATAAGGCTTTGCTGTTTGATTTTCATGAATCCACCATTTATGCTGCTGATCATTGGCATAGAAGGTTGATTCATCATGATGCCAAACCACCAATCGCCGACTTGAGTTCTCCAAGTTCCCTTGTCTACTGTGCTCCTCATTCCCATCCACCATATATGCACACATGCATTCCTCCAGTTTTCTTCATGCTGGAATGAAGACATCCTGACAGTACTGGACAACATCTTCACATTCGTGACCATCAATGTACTGTCCCTTCAGCTCAGGAAGCCATTGATGTCCCATCTTTTGAAGCCATCGCTGTGCTGTTCGGATGCAGATTCCATGTTTGATTCCATAGTGCTCCCAAATATCCTGTTGGTTCATAAAGGCTATGATATCCTTGGCATAGATGGTATCACCAATTCCTTGAAGGTGGGTGTTGATTTCAGCAGTGAGATCTTCATTATCAATGTAGCTTCTTGACCACCTTCCATATGGGTTCACTGGAATTGATTGCTTTCAGATGTATTTCTGTCCCCAGCCACGGAGGCGTCTTGCCCATGATGTGTTTCCACGTCCTTGGGCCAGTGCTGCTTGCAAAGATGCATCAATCCATCTTTGGTAGGTTGTCAACAGTGGTGTCACGTAAAGATGAAATACTGAAGCAATAGCTCTCAGTTGTTCACATACAAAGGGGTTGTCTTGGTGAGTTTTGGCCTTTAGAAGGAGGACAAGATCTTTTAGTGCAAGTTCGACCTCCTTGATTGGTGGAGGCTTCCGAGGATCTCCTTCTTTGTCTTCATTTTCGCCATTGCTGTCAACCTCAGGGTCTGAATCTGACCCTTCGGCATTCCCATCATCATTTTCCAGGTTTCCACCATCCTCCTTTGGTTCCTCGGGTATAGCAATTGGATTTTCTATGACGATGTCATGGTACTTGGATATAATCGGAGGCTTATGAATAATTAGTCAATTCTTTCGGGATAGATTCATTTTTCGATCACATACCGTGACTGTGCTATTTTCATTTTCAGGGTCTCGAGAATTTGAGGACTCTTGCCTTAGCCGTTTTTGTGCATATGGCCCTAGATTTGTTGTTCGCCACTGTCCTCTTTTCTGTGGCATGGTTTTAGTGAAAAACCAAGAGGACTGGAGGGTTTCAAAGATCTGAGTAGAGTGTGCATGTACGACGCGACGTTGAGACGCGTCCTCAGAATTCCCACGGTTTTGGCCCCCTTCGAACCCCTAAGGCTGACCAGGCTTGCGAGGAATCTACTGATGTGAACCATTTTTTGTGGGGGAAGATGATATTTACAGATTATGGGTTACCATTATTTGAATAAGTAAAGTAGAAATATTTTATAGCTTTAATAGTATTTTTTATCGAGAGATTGTCACGTTTTGTCACATTGGCTTAGCTAGTTTTGCGCGTCGCCTACCTTATTTGAAAGGATCCGGGATCGCTCAACGCTCTGCTTTGGGGCCACGTGCAGAAAACCGGAGCCCAAGAGGGATGTTCCGTGGATAAATGGTGCTTATATTAGAGTCCTCCGTAGTGGCTCCCAATGCACCGAGTCGTGTGCTTGCCGGACTTGTAGAATGATCGCAAATCAGTCCCTCAGGCCTCAGGTACCGTATATCTGCCGCAACTGACTCTGTCGTGAAGCGACCCCTGTGCCAGCACGGCCCCAGCAGGGTCTTGTTTCCATATCAGACTACTATGACTACCCTTGTTCAAAACTCTTATAAACAGAGTCCTTTGCGCTCAAAAGCCTCGCGCTCGCGCCTACGCCCCGCTGCCCCCTCTCCCCAGCGTTCCTCCAATCGCACAAAATATGCCTCTGCCAGTCAACAAGATCCTCCCTCTCACTCGTCTGATTGTCTTTAGTATGTATGTTTCCACGTCACCTGTTGGTCCGCTCAACAATGTCATAGGCACCGTGACCATCTTCTCTTCTATTACCCTTGCTTTGAGTGCACATATCATCTACTGGACAAACCGATGGATCTCAGGCTACTTTGATTTTGCTGCTCTTGCGGTTGCTGTCTCCGCCCTTTCCCTGCTCACCCTTCCTGCTATGTATGCGTTGTTGCCCCTTTTTTTGAATTTCGTGTGACCTAATCGTCGTGGCCATAGGATTTGGATCAATCGTGTTCGTTCTGGAGCCGTGCCTTGCTTCATTGCTACTGAGCTTGGTTGGACGAGTAAGTTGTATCCTTGTTGATATCCAACGGTCGCCTGACATCGCTTAGGTTTTCTTTGGGTGCTGTGGCTTGCTTCCGCCGGTACTACTGCAAGCATAAATGGAACAGGTGGTAACTGTGGTGGTGGTGGTGGTAAGACACCCCCGCATCTTGCGAGTAGCAATTCCTCATCCATCTTGTAGACGCTTGGTCCACCTTTTGTAGTGAGGTTAACGCCGTTGAAGCCTTCGCATTCCTCAACTGGCTCATGCGTAAGTTTCCTCCACGAATCCACCTCGGGTCTCCTCTGAACATATCAACCAACCCACAGTTATGGGCTACTTTTCTGTCCTTTTCCTCTTTTCGGTCATGGCCTTCCAAGCAGGCAACAAACAAATCTGGACTTCTTCCGTGAACGAAACCAACTTCGAAGGTGGTCCAAATGCGGGCCATCATCACGAGAAGTATCCCGTCCCCGCTGGAGGTGCAACCTCTGCTCCCCAGTATCCTCCGTCTAATGTCGCTGTCGATACCCCTTCCTCCCAACCCGTTCCCCAACCTGTTCCCGCCGTTGCTCAGGTCTGATAACATGAACATTCTCCCAGTGCACATTCCAATGGCCCTAGGACTGCGTTTCTGCTCTCCTGTAGGATGTTCTTTTCCATGTATTAGCCTTGCTACGAAAGAGGGTGCATTTTTGTTCAAAAATTCTCACGTGATCGCTTTCGCCAGTCATGGAATGCTCCATTGAGTAAAACATCGTTCTGAAGTTCTGAATTTCACTACTGTTTGACGTCAAAGCCATGGAATGGACCTCCAAAATGGAGTATGATGCACCAGGCAATTATTCTTCACAAGTTTTGCATAGGTAAAGTCTCATTTCTCAAGAAAAAAGAGACAAATTTCATCCAAACCTCATATATTTATTAGCTGAGTTAACAACGTTATTCTCAGCTTTCAGTAGGACCGAAAAATAAGGAAAAAAATCATTTTCATGTTTTGGAACATGTTCTTGTGAGTTGTATATAATTTTGTGGCAGTTAAGATGGGGATGCAACTTGGAGGTCAATGTGTTTCCATTAAACCTAATTAGGGGAAGAGTTTAGATATGATGCAACAACATTGAGATTTTTCATGTATCGTGATGACTACCCTGCAAACATGGACATGGTATTAAAGTACATGCTATATGCTTACATTTCACAAAAAAATCTTTCCTGATACATTGGCATGTGCGCACAGTATCGCTCTTACAAGGAAGAAGGCATAAGCTCACGTGGGAATTTTCATCAACTGGTGATTAGGTCTGTGATTTGGAGCCTCATATCTCTTCACATACTGCTTGTAATTGAACAAAATTTTAAAATTGAGTACATCGTGTGTACTACTCCTAGTCTACCAAATTTGAAGCCAAGGGAAGCTCTACATGCGGAGAAATTCCGTTGGTGTCTCGTTTCCCTGTCTGTCACGTGAGGGTGTCAGGTGCAGTAAGTGACTGTAGATCCGTTCAGCAGTGCTGCTCTCTTCTCTCTTGTGCTGCATGATTTACTGTGTTACCGAGGTACCTGTCCTACCCAATAGCGTGCATGCTTGTTGATCACGGTCTCCGAATATGCAAGACTGTCAGTTCCATGGAGTTTGCCACCGAGATTGAGCCGCGAAGACCGGTCCGGACGGATCACAAATGGCGCCCCCACTTTTTCCAATTTTGATGTCTACTCCGAAATCTTTTTCTCTTTCCACACCAAGATGCCTCGCAGCCTCCGTAAACGAGGACGGCGCCATAAGAACAAGGAGACTGAAGACTCTCCTCAAGGCCAAGATGAATCCTACGCCCACGATGGAATGGAAGAAAACAATCACGAATTGAACCAGGATCAGGGAAGCCATGCAGAACCATCTTGGATCATACCTGCTGCCAGCCGGGGCAATGATGAAACTGTGAATCCAGAGGCACCATTCGGATCTGTGGATGCGGAAGTCAAGGCGTATTTCAGGACGGTGGACGTCCAGATAAGGGACTGGCAGGAGAATCATGGCGAGGACGGAGGCGCCGATGGGGATGTGGACGTGGACCCGAATGAAGGTACGCTTATCCCTTTTGTTGTCCTGAGTGGCATTGGTGAGGTGTTTATGCGTATGTATACAAGAGCGACGAATGTTTTTCGTTGCAGCGTTGTCTGAGATGCGGGGCAAGGAAAAGCAGTTAGCTACCGATCCGGATTGTTCGATAATTTTGGAGCGGATGGCGTGTTCTATGGACGATTTCGTTCGCCGTGTGTTTATGGACAGCATGGCTGGTTCGTGAGTCGACCTGGATTATTTCCGAACGAGCTTCTGACTGAGGGTTTAGGTATGAGCTTATGGTCAGACACCGGTTCGGGTCTCATGTCTGTCAAACATTGTTCATGTTGGCAAGAGATACGGTCCAGAGAGAAGTAATTGAACGTCTGTTGTCCTTTTGATACACGGCTTTGCTAAAGCTGGACCAGATGAAAGGGATCTACCCTCAAGTGCCGGAGTCGGAGGACAAGGGCGAGCTTCGTAGCATGACAAAGCTCATTCTCGATATCTGCGAAGTGAGTCCTCAAGATCAGTTATGGCTTTCCTCGTTTCTAACACTCTGTTGAAGGAGCTATTACCGACACTCTCCGGTCTCGTCATGGACCCCTTTGGTTCACATGTCATCAGAAGCCTGCTTGTTTTACTTTGTCCCACCCTCGCCGGAGAAGATCAGACCCGCACGTCACTCCTCAGATCCAGGAAGAGTGCGGTGTGGAAAGCGAAGCAAGGTCCAATGAAGTCCGTCTTTGAGAAGGGAAAGGGGAAAGAAATGTCCAATCCTTCGCAGGCGTCGCCTGTAGAGTTCCAGGATATGGCCATAAAGTTCATAGGGGTTCTCCGATCCGAGTTAGATGGGAATGAAGTCAGAGCAATGGCCGCAAATAAGGTTGCGAGCCCGAGTTTGCAAGTACGTCAAGCCTATTAGTGTTTGAGGACCCGACACCAATGATGGGCTACTTGTCTCGCAGATGCTACTGGAAGTTGAAGCAGACCTGGGTCTTGTAAACGAACCAGGCTCGCTTATGGATAGAGTAATGGTCGACATTATAACCGCTTGCAGTCGAGTACAACTTACTGTTTCATCATAAAGCGGTCGCTCATGAATTTGCCATACAGGTGAAGGAAGAACCCCGTCGGAAGCCTCCGACTACCTAAATACCCTTCTACGAGATACCACATCTTCTCATCTTCTTGAAACAATCATTTCTCGATGCCCTAATGACGCTTTCAATATAACCTGGGACCTTTATCTCAAAGGAAAACTGCCACGACTGGCGGTTCATCCTGTGGCAAATTTCGTGGTAGCCAGAGGTATTGAACGAACCGACGAGCAGCAGCTGTCGGGTGCTTGCCAAGAACTTCATGACTCCTGGTCCAAGGTCATCGGTAGGGCGACTCCATCAGTGGAACTGGCTGCGCGCTGACCCCAAGTTCAAGCTGCTTCAAGATCGGGGGTTCTACGAGCCGTGATAGACAGGGCGGCTAAACTACAGACATTGGGCGAGGAAGTTGTTAAAGTGAGTCGGCAACAGAGTCCACTGGGTCTAACAGCTAAACTCTCCAAAGGCTGCGTTTTCTGCGTTTGGCTTGGAGACTCCAGAACAAAGATTAAACCTGGTTCCTTGTGCTCTGGTTCTGCTACCGTTCAAGGTGAGTTTCCCTAACAAATTGAGTAGGACGAAGCCTGAGTGAAATGCTATCAAAGGACTACATCAAGCGCAAATCAATGTCCATTAATGCCCAGAATCATGACCGTTCGCATGGCAAGGGCAAGCCACCAAAAGATCCACTTGAACCCCAGGTCCAAGGGTCACTCCTACTCCAATCCTTGCTCCACCTTCCTGAACCACGTTATCAGGCTGTCGTCGAAAGGTAACTGATGTTGCCAGTTCCCCAGTGACCATTAACCTCTCCTGCTATCGCAGCATAAACTCCCTTCCTATGGAAGAGCGAATAGCCTTGGCTCACCATAGTGTCAGCTCGCGCGTCTACGACACCCTTTTGAGCTCGTCCACCATACCACCCAAAACAAAACGCGCATTCGTTTTGAGTTTCATTGGCCATTATCACCAGCTCGTGAATGACCGTTTCGGGAGTCGGGTGGTCGATCGGTGCTGGGAGTTTGCCGACACCTATCTCAAAGTTCGTGCACATTCTGGTGGCAATCTATCCTCGCACTTATGATGTTTCCAGGAGAAAATTGCACGTTCACTTTTCCCTCACCAACAAGTCCTTGCTGGTTCCTTCTACGGCAAATTCTTCTCTCGTAACCTCAACCTCTATCTACTACAACGAAAACCAGACGAATGGCGGAACCTCCAGGCTGAGAAGAAACAAAAGGACAGTCGAGGTACATCACAGGCTACAACTCAACCCCAATCGACAGAGCGGCCGGATGAGGCAGCAGCCTCATCCCAGCCGAAGAAGAAGCGGAAGAGACAAGAAGACGAGATTGACGCGCTTTTCAATGCCTCTCTTGGTAAGAGGGTCAAGAAGGCTGCCTTGACGAGTGAAGGTGCCCTTGTTCTCGGCGCGGATAGCAAAACGGATGGAAAATCTGGAGTTGAAGGTGTCGTAGATAAGGAATTGCAGGATGTGCTAGGCGCCATAAAGGCTGCGCCTAAGGGAGAAAAAATAAAACCTAAACGAAGAAAGAACTAGTGGTGTATATTCTTGGATGTATTCGATGTGTGCTATGGAATCTGATGAGTCCGCTCTTTTCGCTTTTGTGGTGACGTAACACAAGTGCCAACCATCGCCTCTGTTATAACTGATACCCCTCAAAACCGATAATTTGTCCTAACCGATAACCGATGACGCTGACCACATTGGTTAGCGGGTATTTGAGCCCCATACCCGATAACTCTTTTGCATCTGATAACCGCTAGGCCAAATGGGAACCCAAACCCGATAGCACCGACGCCCCTCTCAATCCAGTAATTGTACAAATACTGGCTTTATTTAGACGCTATCGACAATCTTTGCGACATTAGAGTGAAATTGTTGTAATAGTTGGTGAAAAGCATGACAAATATTTGCATTATGCCAATCATAAAACCGCTTAGCCAGGTCCGAGATCGAACCCCAAGAGCCGGATATCTAGAAAAACGACAGTAGTCTCTATCTCTGTCCTTCCGAAAGGTCCGATCTCTTGTAAAGAGGGTTCGCTCGAGGAGGCCGGAGCTTACCTCACTCCTGGCAAAAAAACACTGTCACTGATTTTTTTACTCAAAAGTAGCGGACAGAATTACCCAGTTTCGTACGATAGCAAAAAAAATGGTATATTTCAGTATTTGGTTGTGTAATACCCCCTCCCAAACCCGATACTCTGTCAAAATCGATAGTCGGGAGTGGTGACGAACAGCTATCACTTCAGACAAAGGCGACTGTACTTAAATTGGATGCGAGATTGGATATTGACTAGCCATAGGCACGCCTACCGTTTATTGTGTTTGACATCAATGGAATGACACCAGTACATATCCAGCGCTCTTCGCGGCGAGGCGAGAAATGGTTAAGTGCTGTCGTTGATCACACGTTTGAAAACAACCAGATGTCTGAATATTGGGAATTTACTGACACTACAGGTGGCTGACATACATATACGGGGTGTAGTAATGTTCTAATGCCCAAAAATCGGGGATATACAATGATACTGAGCAAAAAATGCGAAATACATCAAGCCACAGAGCACTTTCAGGTAAAGATTTGCCATCAGAACAAAGATCTTTCCCGATCCCTGGCATTGGTTAAGAAGAAAATTGCACCCCATATAATAGTCCCTGAAAATCAGAAGGTACAAATCCGAAAGGGTGAAGTGTAAGCTGAGATTTAATGGTACCTACTTCTGGGTGTGACGCATGGACTGGAAGGGGTTTAAACTCCTCTAGGCAGGGCTCCAATCGAAACACCATCTGCTCTCACTCTAGCTTCACGCCGACAAATGTACATACGTATTTAGTACCCTTCAATTTCGCACATTCCGCCGCTGCCGGTGGCACCCATGTCAAAAAGAGCGGCTCGACGTCGTGTGATGACGTCTTGAAATTTTTTAAGTTTCTATTTTTGTTCAGTTCCGCTACTTCTGTCTCGTAGTGAATAGCTTGTCTGCATTGCTTCGTAAATAAGTGTACATTACTGTTTCCGCTAGTCTCCTGTATTATCGAGGTCCAGTTCCTTTCCGTGGACCTCAGTCCTTTGCGATTCAAAGCTCAAACACACAGCCTTGATTCAAGGAGAGCGGTGACCCCCGAAAATCGGGTAAATATGAAGATTTCTCTGAAACCTTCCCCACATTTTCCGATAAAAATTGCGGAACTTTGGGTTGAAACCCTCCTTTGAGTTCCGAATCAGGTACCCTGTTAAAATGCGGATAAAATTTCCTGTGTGGGCACCAGCCACTGTGGGCGGGTTCAAATGTTGGCCTTCTGCGGCATAAAGTAGCTGCTAGCTGCTGATTACAGAGAGTGCAAATTCCATTTCGTCCTACTTATGGGCATTATTTACTGTTTTGAAATCCACTCCCATCGAAGTGCCCAACACTCACAGGATTTCTTACGATTGCCTCTGAAGACCTTCAGACTAAGTTCATACTTGGACAAAGTATGGTAAAAGAGCTTCATCAGCGGTTGAAGAACTAGAACACCACTCTCACATTTTTATCTCAAATCATTTGGATCTGCTTTCAGGCGGAAAAAGTGGTTTGCACTAAAGCGAGAATCACTAGGGCGTTAAGCGCGCGGACCCTGTTGCAGAATCCGGATAAAATATGGGTGGGACCCTGAAAATTTTCCGGATAAAAATCTCAAAATTTCGTGTCCTCCATTTTCGGGGAGTCCTTTAGCAGGATGAAACAGCAAGTGGGGTGCATACACATGATCACTCCTCCCTGTTGCTTCTTTCGTCAGTGGACTTATTGCTGTTGACACCAACAAAAGAGGGGACCCGTCTCTTGAAAGTGGATGAACGCATCGACCGAAAGACAGGGTTCGCTGGAGGGCTTTAGAACTTGGAGAAAGGTATACCGCTTCGCTAGGAAGGTTATTACAAAGGAAATTTAATACAGAACAATGGATGAAACTCGATCCTGGCCATGAGACTGTTTACAACCTTCGGGCCTGATTCCCGGCAGGAGCGGCTTGATGACGAGGTTGGGATAGTTACTGATACCAGTGCTCTAAGCAGAATACTGGGGAGCAAAGCCTTGATCGGGGTACTTGTTGTGGGAATGACCAGCATTGGGGCCACCCTCGAAGTTGGCTTCGCGGAAGGAAGAAGTCCAAATCTGCTCGTTGCCTGACTGGAAGGCCATGATCGAGAACCAGAGAAGGACAACAAAGTAGGACATAACTGGGCGGGTTGATATACTTCAGAGGCGGACAGAATATATTTATAGGGAGTAACCTACGGATCAGCCAATTGATGAATGCGAAGGCTTCAATGGCGTTCGTTTCGCGACAAAAGGTACTCCAGCCGTCTACGAGAGTAAATGAGGAATCATTACCCGCAAGAATGGAAAAGGATAGCTTACAATTGCGACTATAACAACGGCCACCTGACTTATTTGCGCTTGCAATAGTACCAGCGGAAGCAAGCCATAGCACCCAAAGAAGACCTAACCGATGCTTAAACAAATTTTGGATGTCAACAAGGGTGGTGCTTACCCGTCCAGGCAAGCTCGACACCTATGATGCAAGGCACGACTTTTGTACGAGTACGGTCGACGAACAGCCTAGCGCCTCGATAATTAAGTTACCCTGGATGCAGAGGGAGCAACAACACGTACATAACAGGGAGGGTGAGGAGTGAAAGAATAGAAATAGCAAGAGCAAGAGCAGAAAAATCATAGTAGCTTGAAAGTACTCGGTTTGACCACTCGAGCGTATGTGCGCACAAAACGAGGATGATAAAGGAGAAGAGAGACACGGAGCCTATGATTATTGGTAAGCTGAGAAACGAGTGATGTGGAGATATGGATATACCAAGGACACCCAGGCGGATGAGAGGGAGGAGCTTGTTGGGGGACAGAGGCATCTTGGGTTATCGCAGAAGGTAGAGCTTGAGTTAATCCGCAGAGGTGGGCTTATAAGGGCTTCTGAAAAAGGGTAGTCGTCGTACGATAGGCAAGGCTCATGATTCGAGCAGTGCACCTTACCTTAGGGTTGCAGTTTGCTTGGCGTCGTGATGCTGTGTACATCGCAATTCGAACCTGACAGGATATTGTTTCATCTAGTAGTGCTACCGGGAGCTGAGCACGGGGATCGGCGGAGGATCCGGAAGGTGCTCATGGGGTCCATGCTCAGAAAGTTCACATCAAAATTCGGTGCAGGACCCCTAACACTTGATAACACGGTATACTGAGGTTGATTAACAGCTGATTACTATATAACACACGTCCTTATTGTCCGTGACGGAGCAGACCGATATCACTCCAAACATGACATAGATTTCACAGCGTTACACAGTGGATAGTACTTGATAGAAGCAAGTCTCAGATCGATAGGTGAAACGGATAGCCACAGTCATTCGGTGCGTAAGGATCGCGATGGAATAAAGAGTTCAGGAAAGAAGGGTGGAAACTAGAAAGCTATAGAAAGAAAAACCTTCCTAGTTCAACGGACATTCAATGTCGAAACTGAAAAATTAGACCCGCGCTCCCGCCACCATGCCATCCTTTCTCTGAAGTCCTTAGACATCAACTTCCTCGTCATCAGTTCAAATGTCTTCAATTGTCCGGTAGCACGGCCTTCAACCAGGGCCAGCAACATAACATGGTCCAAATAATCTCCTGAACACTGTAACTTGAGAGCGCTCAATGCGGGGAAGCGATCAATGCTCGGTACTTTCCCTAGAACGCGTTGTAGAGCGGGAAGCGACACTGCGGGCGTGAGGAACAACAGAAGATCATCAGTGACGGCATCGGGCTGATGGTTTGCCAAGGTGAACCTCAGATCCAAGGTTCTCAGTCTGGACAGTCCATCCAGGCAACTGATTATCTCGTCGTCTCGAAGTGGTACGTACGCGAGTCCGAGGCTCTCGAGGGAGTTAGCCGAGGAGTGTATGAAGGCGATGAACCGCGAATGGACAGTCCGCCAATGCAACCCTGCGCCATCGTGAGACCGATTGACCAACCACTCCAGGGAAAACGCCCGCAAATCCGCCACCTGAAGGCGCTCAAGGAAGTCGAGTAAACTCGCTTCTGGTGAAGCTGCTGAATCATCTCCTTCCATGATCAGCTTGAGAGTCCTGAGCGACGGCAGTGCAAGTTTTTTCGAGTCTCCGGAGAGGGTGAACACACAACTGGCATTGAGCGTGCAGCATATCAAATTCCGAGCTGCGGACAAGATTCTGAAACACTCGTCTAGGGAATGAATGTTCTGCTGACAAAGTTGAAGGTCAAGGCCGGTCAGCTGCGACCATGGAATCTCGAGTAAGCTGACGTCAAATGTCGAATTCCATGTTTTGCCAAGGCGGATGGACAGGGAATTGAGCGCTGATAGGCTGCCTTTGGAAAGCTCTGTTGGGAGATGGGCCAGAGCACCGCTCGGACAGTGGAATTGGATGTTTTGCCACCGCGAGGTATGAGGAAGCAGGACAGTGAGGAGCTCTGCTGATCGCAGATCTGGATTGCTTCCATCATAGTTGTGGACAATTCGGAACGAGAGGGGATGCTGCTGTGACCGGCGTAACCATAAGCGTAGTTTTCTCTTCATGTCCTCTTTCTCCGACCACAGGCAGCCTTTCCCCTCCAGCACGATCTCGAAGCATGACCAGAGGCGTGGCGTGGTTGTGGCCCAGTAGTACCACCTCGCGCACACGAGGGCCAAAGTCAAAGGAGGAACTTGGGAGTCGATCCGAG
Organism: Podaxis rugospora; assembly: GCA_018524415.1. Classification (NCBI taxonomy): domain Eukaryota; kingdom Fungi; phylum Basidiomycota; class Agaricomycetes; order Agaricales; family Agaricaceae; genus Podaxis; species Podaxis rugospora. Next base: position 99,330 of record JAEUWL010000269.1, read on the forward strand.
GGAAGTCAGCTGGGCAATGACTAAATATTTCCACCCAGACCTCGGGCGGTAGTCTCGTGAATGGTGAATAAATGCTGTCTGAGTAGAGTGGAGGAGTATGATGGATGGAGGGCTACAAAATCTATTAGTATATAACGGCTCGATTCCAATCATGGAGTGACTGACAGAAATAGAAGGTGGTGAAGGTGGAAAGGGGCTCAAGGTCTGAGGCCACCGCTTAGAGCGTAACGACTGCAATAGCGTAGACCTTGCGTACTGTTTGACAGACACAGTCGTAGGGAGTGGCATCGCGTCGTCGCTGAGAGCAAAGAGTTGGAACGTCGTGGTGTATCGAAAAAGAGCCAGGGTAGAAATAGAAAGGTACTAAGAGAAGTGGGAGGTTGGACCAAGGCTGAAGGACTCCCGCCGCCTTTTGAGGGCTATACGGGAGCCCTGGCAGGGGGCTAGTGACGTTTCAAGTCCAAGTCCAAAGAACTCCAAAGGCATTGTGCGAACTAGATTAGAAAACGGAGGTCAATCCCACGATCTATCATTCACGAATCACCATCGTGACTAGGGCAATGTCCAGGCAAACTTTTGGTTCGGTTCGCCAGAATTCCATAGCCCCGGATCCATTCTCGAGTCACACTCTATCAACGCATTCGAAAGATATGACAATCATTGTCCGTATCCCGCAATACAATGTAGCTACTTATGTCCACCTAAAGGGCACGGTGGATTCCGAATACGTGATAATTGTCGCGTGGATCCCAGACTTCTCTCACACTCAGAACTCAAAATTACCCCCCGACGAGACTCTTTTTTTTTTATTTGGATTCGTCTCCGATTCTAGCAGCCAAAGAGCTAGCACCGTCATCCCCTTGAGGAGGTGAATTTCCTAAATGGGGATATCCGCTGCTCCAGCATCTGAAGAGGGTGTTTTCTCGCTTTCTCTGTTATGTTGATTCTAGGAAGAAATGTTTGACTAGAAACGATTAGTTGATACGGCCATGAAGACCACCGGATAGCGACGTTGGAAATGAAATCCAGATTGACTACGCAGTAAGAGGTGGTATATACCAGGTAGGGATGTATGGCAAAATGGCGGGATCAAATTGTTCCCGATATCGCTTATGACCCAAACAGCAAGACAGCAATAAAATATTCAGGTTGCGAACTCGGATTTGTTTGTTGCTAGGGTAGAAGTTTTGATACGTCGAAGAGGACAGGAGTACCAACTGACGCAGAGAGATGGTAGCCGAAACTGGACGAGCTTCCAACGGACCCCTGGACGTTTATGGGTTAGGTGGTGAGAGTAACAACCAATCAGGATGATACAGTTAATGTCCGTTTGAACTCCACTGAGGCAATACCTTGTGTCGATGTATTGCGTTCCTCTGGTTACCACTTCCATTAAGGTCCACAACGCTCATATCTTGTGTTTTTCAATCCCAGCGATTTAGTGGCGATTGAATGAACCTGAATCGTCATTTGAAGGTTTGGTAAGAAGTATATAAACAAAGTGATGGGGTTGCATCAAGTACAATAATTTTAAGTTGGGCAATGCATGTGCGATTGATATCAGAAAAATTTCTTGAAGTCATATGCGTCAGGATCGTTGGTCGCGCTAGCCTTGTTCTTGAATGAACTCGCAGCGTTGGCGACCATTTCAGGAAGTTTCTTGTGTTCCTTCAGCGGAAGAGCTTTTGAAGGCCTCGACTTCGTAATGGTTGCCGCTTTTTTCAAAATGGATCTTGTTGCCGGTTCTACCTGATTGACCTTGGCCGAGGATTGAACTGGTTTGCTCTTCCCATGCGAAGCAAAAGCAACCTTTTTGTCAGGCTGTGCGGAAACGGAGGATATTGACCGTTTCCGTTTTTGTTTCAAAGATGGAGGGCTTGGTTCGATGTCCTCATCCTCGTCACCTTCCCGATCCTCATCATCTTCTCCGTCCTCATCCTCTTCATCAGTGTCGCTCCTTCCATCCTCGCCCTGACTCACGCCATCACCATCCTCACTCTCACTCTCGTTCTCATCCACATCCATACCTTCCTCCACCACTTCGTCATCCCCTTCGTCACTCTCTTCCTCTTCCCACGGCTCCTCCAACACGGCTTCCCGTGTCTCTATATCTGATGGTAACAATTTAATCAAGCCTCCACTTTTTCGGATCTCCTTCCTCGTTCGAGTACAACTGAGAATCTTCTCATCGGCCTCGGTCAAGAGTAGGGGGTCAGATTGTTTACTCTTCTCAAGATCGCCCGGTGGCAAGGTGTAGCGCGCGAACTTGCCCGTGTTCCAATCCCGTAGCACGATTTTCGAAGCCCCCGTTAGGTCAAGCTCCCCTCGCTAGGACAGTTGAACGAATTCAAACAGACGCCACACATCATTAGTTGAGAAATCCTAGACACATATAGAATGAGGAGTCAACATACCTTCTTCACAAGGTGGTTGGATCGAGCAACACCTGACAAGAACGCGGTGCAGTCCCCCTTTGTGAATGCCGGGAGACTATACATCAACATGAGGTCTTCTGCGTTTGCCCGAGAAACGATGTGAGTGACTGCATGGAAACCCGAATCCAAAGTCAGCGATCTAGCGAGGCTGATGTTAAGTGCCAAGAACATACTAGTAGGGGATGGATCTTTGAGCCGATCAATCCTGCCTTTACTGCGGAGCAGAATATCGCGGGCTCGAAGACCTTCAAGGGAATCCGACTCGACATTGGTCGTCGGGGCTGACCACGTCAGACCAGGAGTATCGATGAACCGAATCGGTTTGCCGTCAGCATCCACTGTCACCTCCTGAGGAAGAACGGTTGTGGTAGGACCCCGGGATGATGTCGGCAGCGAATAGACGGGTAACGAAGCTTTATGGAGGAGGCTGTTCAAGAAAGAACTCTTTCCTGCCTTTCGCGCAGCAAAAGAACATCAGCATCGGCATTAAAAGGAGAACGTGGAAAAGGGGCCGACGAAAATATGAATAGCACACGCATTAAATTCAGACCGAGGACTCACATTGGTAAGGCCGACAACAGCAACGTTAAGGGGACTTCCTTCGCCCTTCTCCTTAGCCCAGCTGGACAGTTGCGCAAGAATAGCCTCGGCGCCCAACGCGTCATCCTTCGGAAGTGAAAGCTTCGCTTTCCCCTTTCCTTGGGCGGTGGCGGTGGACTCCAGGCTCGCAGGTAAGAACGCCGTCGCCGATCTGAACAAGTACGTAGGATGCTCTCGTCTAAGGAGCGCTAACCATGCAGCCAATCCCTCTCGAGGACATGTATCTTCAGGTATTAGAATGTCAGCATGCTCTGAGAGGACCGCGAGATCGAACTTATCCATGACTCACCGATTTTATTCAGCACTAACAGAACCTTCTTTCCTTCCATTACCTTCTCCAAGTGTGAGCTGCGGAAAGGTAGCGGATCGCGCGCGTCCAGAACCTCCAGGAGGACGTCCGAATCATCCAACACAGCCTTGAGAGTGCGTAGATCGTGATTCACGAGTATCGGAGCCTCCTCATCATCATCATCGTCATGAACCGATTCGGCTGGTTTCTTCTCCTTCGTGGCCAGTTTGGGGTTGATAAGTTTTGCTGATAGGCTCGCAATGGCATCACTGCCAACATCTAAACTTTTCGCATTCGACGATTCTTCAAGGTTCTGTTCTGGATCCGCAGCGTTTTGGTCTTCGGTATCGGTCTCCTTGGTTTGTTGCCGGGCGAGTCTCTTCTCTTCCTTACGCTTCTCTTTCTCCTCCGCAGCCTACAATTGTTCCAACCCTATGTTCAACGATCGTGGATAAGATAGGGGGCAAATCATACGCACTATTCTCCGCTGTTGAGCTACTTCGGCCAATATTTGATCTTTGTAGGGGAAGTCATTCGGGATACCGGGATCCTTTTTGTGTTCTATCCCAGGAATATGATCAGAGGCACGGGATTGAAAGTGAAAGCGCAGCTCACTTGACTTCCACTGTGGGTTTTTCTTCGCTTCCTTGGCCCTTTTCTTGCGACTTTCTCTGACCTTGCGTTGGATTTTCCGACGGTCGTTGGTCGACTGACGGTTACTTGTCTCTGTATAATATGGCTGAGTTCTATACACAATGCCTGAACCAGATGTCCTTACTTTTTCTTATCCGTGGCATGGGGAAGATAACGTTGTGACAGTCGGGACTGAGCACTCAGCAGCTGAAAAATATGTTGCCGCATTAGGCAATCACAACCACCGTGAGAAATTCTGGCCATTCCTTCCCAGACATTGTTTGGCATCTGGGTAAACAAGCACTTCAGTACTTATGATAACATTGGCTGTCTTTGCATCTATACACCACGTTCTTTAATTGCCTGCTACCAAAGTTGGCGCATGACATTTTACTGCCTCGCAACGACACAGAAGTCGCAAATGGTTCAGTGACGGGGCTCATGAGGATGAATTCATGAAATGTCAAGCAACTGATTGGTATTGTCCCCTAACACTAACGTACACATACAACTTCACATAACCAGTTACACACATAACGCTACACCTGTGAGAAGAGATAAGGCTTCACAAAGCGGATCACCTAACCTGGACAAAACGAGCATCTGAGGAACAATGCTGACCATACGGGAGAACCCAGAAATGACAGCCAAGGCATAGCCAATGGACACGCCACCTAGACAAAGTTTAACGAGTGCTTCTTTAGCCTGCGGACGACGAAATTGACATCCTCTCGTGTGGTGTTGTGGCGCCTCCCGGCTACATGTTCTGTAGATCTGTGACGCCGGAACTTTTCAAGGCGATTGATCTGCCGTAACGTTGACATGCATTCATGGGATTTGACCAGGTTCACCTTCTACCCAAGACTGATAAACGCCGGCTTTGAATATTTACAAGGTTTGAGGACAGCGGGAAAGCTTGTACTTGCAAACAGTAAGGTACTAGACGACGGCAGAAAACTTGCAAGTAGACAATCGAAGTAGTTGAAGCATAAATTTTTGAAGGATACTGAGTTCATGGCTCGGAACGTTAGTTGAACAAGTTGAGCCTTGGTGCTTGCAGGTCTTGCCCGTCACGTCACCATGGGATGCCTGGACAACCAATCGCAAAGCAGTGAAGCAAACAGAACAATACCTTCTACCAACGTGGGGCATCATTAGAGCCATTCGCCGCTGCGCTATCATAGTCACGAGCGGCACGTGAAGGGCTGCTACCTCTTGGCGGGCTACGGGAGTAACTCCTGCGACGGCGATACTCAGGCGAGTACCGGCGAGGTGGGCTTCGACGGTCGCGCCAGTCTCTGCTGTCCCTGCCGTAAGGATCACGATCACGGTCCCTGTCCCTACGGTAATCCCGGTCGCGGTAGTCGCGGTCACGATCACGGTAGTCCCTGTAGTCACGATCGCGGTAGCTGTCGCGGTGACTAGACTTTCTATGTCCCATATATTCTCCTGGAGTAGGTGCGTGTGGCCGGTCGGTTACGGAGTAGTCAACTCGGATGCGACGGCCATTCAATTCCTAAAAGGAGGTTAGCTACTGCAAGCACACTTGGCAAAATGGGCATACAATGCCGTTGAGCTCCTGAATGCAACGTGTTGCCTCTTCAACGGAAGACATTTTGATGAAACCAAAGCCACGAGAACGATCAGACTAAATTGAGTCAGCAACCGGCAGCACAGCCTTGAGCGGAGAATTTCACTCACACGTTGGTCATAAACGATTGTAACTTTCTCAACACGTCCGAAGCGACTGAATTCCTCGTCGAGGTCGCGTTCTACTGTGCGGATGCTCAGACCGAACACTCCTAGAACGCTCGAAGGAGGGGGCGCCTGCTGGGTTTCATAAGCACAACCTGGTCGACGGAGAAAATGATACATTAAAACTGACAACGGGAGCATGCGGAGGACGCCTAGGAGGAGGAGAACGTTTTCTATAACCTGGGCTCCTGAAGCCCGATTTTTCGCCGTTGCTGCGGGTCTCGGGACTCCGGGAACGCGACCTGCCACGAGGAGCAGCTGAGTCGCGGTCGTTGGCAGCGGGAGCGGCAGGCGGCGCGTTGTACGCGTCTGAATAAGGATCTACGGTGGTCTGTGACGCCGGCTCCCCGTACTAGAGGAGTAGATATTGAGTTGCAGCAGTGGGCTCGTCGTCATGCCTGCCAGCGAAAACTCACCATGATGGTTCCACGCAAAGGAAGATGTTTGTATGTGTTTGTGGCAGAGGCTCAATATTAACGTCACATATGGGCGCTAACAGTCCCTGCGCACGGACGCGGGCTCCAACGAACCTGACTGATGGAGACCAGGACTTTCTCAGAAGGATGGCACAGTTCGCCATTTGCACGTTCTTATTGATGTTGTGGTGACACAGGTTATTCACAAGATTGCAGATGCATAGCTATGATGATAACAGATATATAGAGGTCGAGAGGAAAGGGAGGTTTTCGGAATATGCCCCATTTCCATCGGAGCCTGAACCTTATTTCCAGACTGCACAGTTCATCAAGCCTCGGTGCAGGGGATAACATACCCAAACACGAACTCCGGCAACAACCAAGATGGTGAGCTCATCGTCCTCGACAGCGTACAGAATACTGTTAACACGGTGGATAGGGGATTGACATCGCCAGGCACCACGTCAAGAAGGGCCAACGTACGGCCCCCAAGAGCGAGGATCCCTACCTCCTCCTTCTCGTCAAGGTGAGTTAGAGATTTGGATAAATGGTCAAACTCCTGGGTTTACTACGTTGTTTCTGTTAGCTTTACCGCTTCCTGGCCCGCCGCACGGACTCCAAGTTTAACAAGGTCAATCTTGATCCCATGGAACAAAAAACATTCAGACCTAATATCTTATCTCCGAATTTTAATAGGTCATCCTACACCGCCTTTTCCTCTCCAAGGTCAACCGCCCACCCCTCTCCCTCTCCCGCATCGTCACAGAGACCTCGAAAACCCCTGACCGTGACTCCAAAATCATCGTCCAAGTCGGCACAGTCACTGATGATATCCGTCTAACGGAGGTTCCCAAACTCTCCATTGCTGCCCTTCGATTCACCCGCGCGGCAAAGGAGCGCATCCTCAAAGCTGGTGGTGAGGCCATAACCCTTGACCAACTCGCTCTCCGGGCACCCACTGGTTCAAACACTGTTCTCCTCCGCGGTGTGAAGACTGCTCGTGAGGCGAACAAACACTTTGGCATGGGACCCCACAAACATAAGAAGCCATACACTATCTCCAAGGGCCGCAAGGTACTAATCTTGTCGCTTCGCCAAACAACCACGCTTACCATCTACTTAGTTCGAGCAAGCTCGTGGTCGCCGCAAGTCCCGTGGTTTCAAGGTGTAAGCAACTACACCCAAAAATTGTACTCACAGGAGGAGGCGCCGGAGCATGTCGATGGTTCTGGAGTATATCGGTGGTGGTGTCGGGCCTATGCATATGGATCAGCTCCGTTCTTTGTAATATGCAGTATGACGCATCGAATCATGACTCTTCGCCAATACACTCGTATCGTCCCACCCACCATTCGTCGGCAGTGAAATTGGTTTTTGAACCTAATGCAATAACTTGAAGAATGAAATTATTCCCGTGCCAATTTCGATTCGTATGTCCATAGGCCCCCCTCTCCAGACTGCTTAACTGTACAGGAGTTTCCTTCCCCCGTTATGCCGGTGTCCTAGACCGAGTATTATATCAGAGACTATTCCCTGCTCTGCAGTTCAGAGGAATTTTGTACGTTTTTAGTTCTACTGCCCACGTGTCTATAAGGGTGCGTTTGGCCACAGGATCTCGCGCGCGCGCGAGCTTTTGATGGCG